>PVJS01037759.1:6795-19841 GCA_004027185.1 Glis glis
AAAAAAAAAAAAAAAAAGATCAGGTTTAAAGAACTTATTATAAAAATATATCAACTTCAAACAAGTAGTGAGGTCCTCCGCAACTTAGTGAGACCCTGTTTCAAAATAACGAATAAAAAATAGGTCTGGGGGTGTAGCTTGGAGGTAGAATGCCCCTGGATTCAATCCCTGGTACCGCAAAAAAAAAAAAGGTTATTTTTCAGAGGTGGGAGGTGGAGACAGAGCGCTTGGTTCAGACCACGCTCTTGAATTACTGGATGCTTTGGAATCAGATCCAGTTCTGTGGGCCTCAGTTTCCCCACCTGTCCCACAGGTACATGGGTCTGATAGTCTCTGAGGTCCTTCCGGCCCTGGCACTAGCTAATAAGAAGCTTCATGCTGCGCAGTAGCAAGCACTGAACACCTGGTCCCTCCAGGGCCCTCACTGTGGCCCTGAGAGCTTGTTCAGTGGCAGCTCCTCTGAGCTGCCCACAGGGGCTTGGGCCTTCGGTTTGGGAGTGGGTCTAGGGCCTTGGGGTGAAAGCAAAGTCTCACGGGGTTTAAGAGGATCTCTGGGCAAGTCAGCTAAGCTTCCTTCTTGGGGAGAATCATGCCAGCCCCCAGGAAGTTTTGAATGCCCTGACCTCATTGCAATCAGACCAAGTTCTGGCCCTGCTGCCTGGTTAGTCTCTTCTCACTCCATGCTTGGGGCTGAACAGTCATGATCTGTGGGTTTTATTAAGACAGAGATGGTCTGGTTAGGGACATCAGCCTGTTGACCCTGCCCCCACCTCCCACGCCCGCACCAATCACTATGACAACAGCTTAAAAGGGTCCTAAGGGCCTAAGAATCCTGCTGCCACGGAGGGCAAGGTTGGCTGAGGTCAGACAAAGAGGGATTAATAGAGCCCTGTTCTCATTAAGCCACAAAGCGCCATTATTACAAGTCGCAATGGCCCGGCCAGGAGATACATCATGCTTTCAAGTCACAGAGACCCCAGCAAACTAAAGAGAATGGTTCCAACAGGATCGGAAAAGCCACCCTGGAGCCCAGGATGGGAGGAGGAGGAGAAAAAGTTGAAATAACCCAAATGTCTACCAAGTGGTTACTACCTAAAGCATGGTACCGTCTGCAAACACAGGTTTCAGTCATTCAGAGGATGGTGTTGGTCATATTTACTAGATTAAAATCCTCATGATCCATGGAAACAAGTTCACAAAAACTGTGTCAGTAAAACAACTGTGTAAATATATAGAGAGTAAAAGCATAGAAGAAAATATTTCAAAATGTTAGCAGTAGTTGCCTTCAAAAAGTGAGGTCATGTGTAATGCTTTTCTTCTGGCTTATCTATATTTTCTATAACGAGCATGCATTTCTAAGAACTTTTATTCCCTCAAAAATTGGTGTAGAGGATTAGCAGGCTATTGTCCTTTCCTTTTGGAGTCAAACTTCAATGAATGAAGCCCATGAGAAAGCACAGTTTTGAAGAGTCAAGGTTTCTTTATAACTAATATTTTATCAACCCAAGTACTAATACTTTAAAAATTGTTTTGCTTTAATCATTATACAGGCTACTCTCTCTGCATCCCGAGTCTGAAACAACTTTATATTGAATATATTCAGGGAAAAAAATCATGTCTGTAATGAACAGGTGCAGACTTTTTTCCTTGTCATTATTTCCTAAACAATACAGAACAATAGCTGTTTACCTAGAATTTACATCATACTAGGTATTATAAGTTGTGATAACATGCCTTAAAAGTAGTTTTTTAGCCTCGTTTTCTACCCTAAAAAACTCCCTGCCCTTACTGCCCCAAGGATGAAACCAGTTCCTGCCCTTATCGCCCCTAGGACAATGCCTCGCAGCCTGCAGCTGCAGCTCTGGACAGCCAGTGCAGACCAGACTTCCAATGCCAGCAAGCGAGCAAGCATCACTTCTGCCCAGACCAGCCCCTGACCCCTGCCTGGGTGCTCAGCCCACGCCCCTAGACCTACCCCCTTGCTTCTAAATAAGGAAAATTTACTATGATTGGTCGATTTAGAGCATAACCCGTGAACTCTGCTTGCTCTCTATAAAAGGAACCGGTGAACTGTACAAGAGGCTGCCATTTTTTGACTTGCTGGGGAGTGGTGGCCCCGTGGTAATAAATGCTTCCCGCCTTAACTGAGTCTGGTCTCAGACCCTTTGTCCTAAACATGGGGTACAACAAAGTAATCTAGAGATGGTTTAAAAGGGACAGGAGGGGCTGGAGACGTGGCTCAGTGGTAGAGCACTTACCTACCATGCTGATCCCCAACACTGCAAAAAATGAACAAATGACTAAAAATTTAAAATAATGTATATAGGAGGATATGCATAGGTTATATGCAAATCTTATGCCACTTTACATAAGGGACTCGAGCATCCACAGACTTTGGAATCCAAGAGGGGACCTGGAACCAATCCCCCTCTGCATAAGGAGGAATGACTGCATAAGAAAACTATTCTAAACTGCACTGTATATTCTCATGCCTTCTTAGAGTATAATAAAAATAGCTTATCATAAACTTTACCAAGATGAAGGGGCCAAATCCCACCACATTATATAATATGAGGCTCTTCAGGGCTATTGATGAGTGGAAGTATTGGTGCCTTTATTATTTATTTGTTTGTTTGTTTATTTATTTATATTTTGTGGTACTGGGGATTGAACCCAGGGGCATTCTACCTCTGAGCTACACCCCTAGCCCTATGTGGGGAAAGAGGAACTCTTCTACACTGTTGGTGGGATTGCAAACTAGTTCAGCCGCTATGGAGATCAATGTGGCGATTCCTCAGAAAGCTGGGAATGGATCCACCTTCTGGTCTGGTTATTTTTTTATTTTGAAACAGGGTCTCACTAAGTTGCAGAGGGCCTTACAAAGTTGCTGAGGCTGGCCGCAAACCTGCAATCCTCCTGTCGCAGCTTCCCAAGTACAAACGTGCACCACCACACCTGGCTTTGGTTGCCTTTACTAAGTGACCTGGGATTACTCCACTTATTGAGGATCTAGATTTGCTTTTTTGTGATTTTCCAGTCTCCTCCAGAGCTGATAAACCATCAATCTCAGTATTCTACCTGTAGCAATTCTTTTCCACTCTTTAATTTGGTGCTCCCAATTTGCTGTCATCTTGGAAAAAGCACATATAACTAAGAGAACCGAGATCTGAGTGAGGGCTTCGAAGGCACTGGCAAGCTGAGATCCAGGAAGGGGAAGCATCCTGACAGCAACCGGGAGCCATCGAGGCATTTAAAGAAATGAAGTAAGGTGCTCCTTTTTGTGTTTTAAATTTTTATTAATTTATTTTATTTTTTTGGTGCTGGGGATTGAACCCAGGACCTCGTACATGCTAAGCATGGGCTCTACCACTGAGCTACACCTCCAGCCCTTATTTGTGTTTTTTTTTTTTTTTTTTTTGTGTGTGTGTGTGTGGTACTGGGGATTGATTGAACCCAGGGGCATTCTACCTCCAAGCTACACCCACAGTCCTATTTTTCATTCTTTATTTTGAAACAGGGTCTCACTAAGTTGCGGAGGGCCTCATTAAGTAGCTGAGGCTGGCCGCGAACCCGGATCCTCCGGTCTCAGCCTCCCAAGTACTGGGATTACAAGCGTGCGCCACCACGCCTGGCTTATTTGTGTTTTTTAACGATGACTATGACAAGGACAATTTTGTGTGTGGCAAACCTGCTGGCAGGAAGACAGAGATGTGGGTGGGGAAATACAAAGGGAAGAAAATGGGGTTGCGAAAAGATAGGTTATCAGGGACATTATATGTGTGCTGTTTTCTAGCTGATAAATTCAAATGCACTCTCCCTTTAAGAAGAGCCATGGGAGAAATTTATTTCTGGCCTCTGTGCCAGAGAAAGTGATGCCTCCTCTAGTTTACAGATTTGTTTTTATGTCACAGGCCTTGCATTTTTCTCTGCTTTGGCCATTAGGACAAATGTAATTCTACACTTTACCCTTGGATTCATCTTCGGTGCCTACTTTCAACTTGCCTAGAATTCTTTATTTATGGTATTTTTGTCTTATTTGAATTTTCAAAAGTGGCATCAAATTATTTTTGGAATGAAGTGGGATATAATGAAAAACATTTTTTTTAAAGTCTGGGCTTTAAAAAACAAAATGCCAATAGCTCTTGGACAGTTTCTCAAATCCTTCTGATTGCTCATTCAGTAGATTTTTAAAAAACCAAATGACTGTTTTTCTCTGGGCATGATTATCTATGTTAAATATCACTTTAAAAAAACTGGGAAGTGTATGATACCAAAAGCATAAACCACTAAAGAAAAGCTAGATAAGTTGGACTTCACCAAAATTTAAAACTTTCATGCTTCAAAGGGCACCACCAAGGACGTGAAAGATGGTTCACAGAAAGGAAGAGCATTTTTGCAAATCACATATCTGATAAGAGACATATCTAGAATACATAAATAACTCTTACAACTCAATAATAAAAAAGACCAACAAACCAATTTAAAAAATGGGAAAAAGATCTAAATAGACATTTCTCCAAAGAAGATATGCAAATATCTAATAAGCACATGAAAGGATGCTCAACGTCATTAATCACCAGGAGGATGCCAACCAACGCCACAATGAGATACCATTTCAATAAGGGTGGCTCGAATCGGAAAGACAGAGATGGAAAGGGAGAAATAGGAACCTGCGTACTCTGCTAATGGGAATGTAAAATGGTGCAGTTGCTTTGGAAAATGGTCTGGCAGCTCCTCAAAAAGTTAAACATAGCTGCGTGTGGAGGCGTACACCTGTGATCCAAATATTTGGGAGGCTGAGACAGGAGGATCGCAGGTTCAAGACCAACCTCAGCAACTTAGAAAGACCCTGTTTCAAATTTAAAAAATAAAAAAGGGCTGGGGGTATAGCTTTTAGGTAGAATGCCCCTGGGTTCAATTTCCAGTACCCCCCAAAACAAACAAACAAACAAATAACAAACAAGCCCAGAAAATTTAAATATAGAGTTGGGCACAGTGGTGCATGCCTAAATCCCTGTACTGAGACAGGAGGATTGCAGGTTTGACGTCAACGCATGATATCTTAGTGAGACCCTGTTCAAAATAAAAAATACAAAGTGTTGAGGGTATAGCTTGGAGATAAAATGTCCCTGGGTTCAATTTTCAGTACCAAAAAAAAAAAGTAGTTAAACATAGAATTACCATATGACCCAGAAATTCTACTCCTAGGTATACACCTTAGAGAAATGAAAACATTTGTCCATGCAAAACCTATACATGAATTTTCATAACAACATTATTCATAATGAGCCAAAGGTGGAAACATCCCAACGTCCATCAACTGATAAACAAAGATGTGACATAGTCATACAATAAAAAATTATTTGGCCATAGAAAGGAACAAAATATTGATACACACTCCAACATAGGTGAGTCCCTGAAAATATTATGCAGGTGAAGTAAGTCAGGATTACCGAAAAGCCATGCACTGTATCATTTCATTTATGTGAAATGTTCAGAAGAGCAAATAGAAGCAGAAAGTCTCTATTTAGGACGAGGGGGCTGGAGGATAGGAGTGTGATAGCTAAGGAGTGTGGAGTTGCTTTGTGAAATGATGAAAATGTTCTAATGTTGGGGGTGGTGGTTGTACAACTCTGAATATTAATAAAAACCACTGAAGTGGACATTTTTAGTGGGCAAATTGTATGGCATGTGAATTGGATCTCAATAAAGCTGTTACCAAAATAACTGTGAGTTTGCCCTGCTCTGCCACCCAGTAGACTGGCAATGGGTAGACAGGTCTATGTTGTCATGAGATGCTTCTAACTCCAGCCCAGTGGCTTCCCAGCTGTGTAACCTCCTCAGACTGATCACGGTGTCTCTCCACAAGGGATTCAATGACACCCAGTGCACAGTGGGCTCGTGTTGGGTCTGGAATATACCAGCGCTCAGTAGGATCTGAATATGCTACTTCCCAGAGGGCCTGCTAGGGTTTGAATGTGCCCCCACAAAGTTCATGTGTTGGAAGCATAGCCCCCAAGTGTATGTTCATATTTGGATGTGGAACCTTTAGGAGCTAATTAAAACTAGATAATTCCTGGGGATGGGGACCCATGATAGCATTCATGGCTTTATAAGAAGAGGAAGGAGACCCAAGCTCTGTCTCATCATGTGATGCCTCTGCCTGTTATACAGCAAGAAGGCCAGGTGCTGAGCAGACATCCTGGCCTCCAGAACTGTAACCGAATAAACTTCTATTCTTTATAAATTACCCAGTCCTGGGTATTTTGTTATAGCAACAGAAAACAGACTAAGACAGGGCTCACCAACACCCCTTCCATTTGAACATGTTAAACTTCCCAAATAAGCGGGGCCCGCAGAATCCCCTTTATAGAAATTAATGACCATTGGTCTAGTTCTTGTTTAAATATTTAAATAAAAGTGAATCAGACGTTTTGGGCCTGAGAACCTCAGAAGGTTCTAGGAGCTGCTGTGTAGCCCATGGCACCTTTTCTGCCTCTGATCCACAGGGAGCCTCAAGATGGTCTGAGAGGTGGCTGTGCATTTGTGCCTGGTCATTTAACTGCTTGAGCCTCAGCTGTAGAATCAGTCGCATTTTGGTCTACACCTTGTACCCTGCTTCTCTTGGCCCCTAAACCAGCATCTGCTTTTAAGGACTGCCCAGGGACATCGCCACGACTGGAGTTCTCAGTCAAAAAATTACAGCAAGTCAGTGCAGGCCCCTGGTGTTAGCGAGGAGGTGGAGGCTGAGGAGGAGGAGGAGGAGGAGGAGGAGGAGGAGGAGGAGGAGGGCCGCCTCTGTGGTCTCTCGGCCAGTCCTCTGATGTTCCTGAGCATCTCCTGACCCTGCTCATGCTTCCCGCGCATTCCCTCAACCGGGAACCCTGAGGAAGATGTTGTTTTCCGTTTTTTACAGATGAAGACATGGAGACTTGCCCACGGTCACTCAGAGAGTAAGTGTGCTGGGATTCAAACCCGGCCTGTCTGAGCCAAAGGCCTGTTTTTTCTCCCAGACCAGTTTCCCGGATTTCTCCACATCAGAAGTCAAGCAGTCGCAGAGGAGGGAGACGCCGCCACCCCTAGCCCCAACAAGGCCTCTGCTCCAGAGGCTGGACTCTCCGGATGTTCTTGGGCCTCTCCCATCCCCCTCCCCACCGTTTCTCACCCCCGGGGCTGGGTTCTGTGCAGCCCAGGCTCCCTGCACCAGGCCCTCCCTAAACATGAGGCTGGGAGCTTCCGTTCAAGTCCCAGGGGAGAAAAGGAGAAAGAAGGGTGCTGTTCCCCATTCCAAGCCTTGAGTCTATCTCTCAGGATGTCTTATGTTGCCAAGAAAGATGAAACAGATGCTTTGGCAATAGCTTCGGCTGTTTCCTGCCAAACCAGGGGAGAATGTGTCTTCAGTTTAGATACAGCCAAGAGAGACAAGTCCCAGCCTGCATGAGTCACAGGAAAGGCACAAACATACGAGCCTCTTAAACCTGGGAGGCCTGCAGCTCCTGGCAGCCTCCCGTCACCAGGATCTCAGCATCCACGACAGAAACATGCTGCCCCCCAAACTGGCTTCACACCTCCACCCTCCATCCCCCCTAGATTTCCCAGGTCACCGGGCTCCACATCATCATGGCTTCCTGCCCTGACAGGCAAAGCCACCTTCCTTTCTGGGCTTGGTCTCATCGTATCCTGGGTACACACTTTTTTTTTGCGGGGGGAAGGGGTGATAAAATACACATAATATAAAATTCACCACTTTAAAGTGTACAATTCAGTGATATTTAGTACATTCACGATGTCAGGCAATCATCACCATTCTCTGTTTCCAGAACATTCTATCAACCCAAAAGGAAAGCTTACACCCATCAACTTGTCACTTTCCACTTTTCCCTCTCCATCCCTGGCCACCACTTACCTACTCTGTGTCTCTTTGAATTTGCTTATTCTGGGTATTTCATATAAATGGTATTGTACAGTATGCAGCCCTTTGAAACTGGCTTCTTTTGCTCAATTTAACGTTTTTAAGGTTCATCTGTTATTTCATGTATGGATAATTTATGGGCTGTACTTCCTGTACTTTATGGCTGAATAATATTCCATTATATGGATAGACCACATTTTATTTATTCATTCATCAGTTGACATTTGAATTGTTTTCACCTTTTAGTTATTACAAATAGTGCCACGATGAACATTCTTGCACAAGTTTTGTTCAAACACCTGTCTTCAATTATTTTGGAAATATATCTAGGAGCAGGATTGCTGGGTTGTATAGTAATTCTGAATAACATTTTCAAGAACCACCAAACTGTTTTTCATGGTGACTGTACCATCTTACATACCCACCAGCACTGTATAAGAGTTCCACTTTCTCTGCAACCTCATCAACATTTTTTTTTTTACATTTTAGCCATCCTAGTAGATATTGTATCTCATAGCAGTATCAATTTGCATTTTCTGGTGACTAAACATATACATTGAGTATGTTTTCATGTTTGTTGTTTGTTGGCTCTTTGTATATCTTCTTTGGAGAAATGTCTAAGTCCTTTGCCCATTTTTTAAATTGGATATTTGTTTTATTGTTAAACTGTAGGAGTTCTTTATCTATTGTGGATAGTAGGTCCTTAAAAGATACATGGTTTGGGCCGGGCGTGGTGGCGCATGCTTGTAATCCCAGTACTTTGGGAGGCGGAGACCGGAGGATCCGGGTTCGCGGCCAACCTCAGCACGCGTGCGCGCGCGCGATCTCTCTCTCTCTCTCTCTTTCTCTCTCTCTCTCTCTCTACCTAGTGAGGCCCTCCGCAACTTCTTGAGACCCGGTTTCAAAAATAAAGCATAAAAAATAGGGCCAGGGGCGTAGTGCGGAGGTAGAACGTCCCTGTGTTCAATCCCCGATACCGCAAAAAAAAAAAAAAAAAAAAAAAAAGATACATGGTTTGCAAATATTTTCCCTTCTTCTCTGGGTTGCCTTTCATTCTTTTGATGGTGTCCCTTTGAAGCACCAAAGTTTTTAATTTGGACAAAGTTTAATTTATCTTTTGTTTTTTTTCAAGCCTCTGTGCTTCTGGTGTCGTATCTAAGAACACACTGCCAAAATCCGAGGTTATGAGGACTTACCCTATTTTTTCCTAAGAATTTTAAGGTATTAGCCCTTATATTTAGGTCTTTGATTAATTTTAAGTTAATTTTTGTATATGGTATGAGGTAGGGTCAAAATTAATTCTTTTTTTTTGCGGTATTGGGGATTGAACCCAGGGGCATTCTACCCCCAAGCTACATCCCCAGTCCTATTTTTTATTCCTTATTTTGAAACAGGATCTCACTAAGTTGCAGAGGGACTCACTAAGTAGCTGAGGCTGGCCGTGAACCTGCAATCCTCCTGTCTCAGCCTCCCAGGTACTGGGATTACAAGTGTGTGCCACCACGCCCCACTCCAAAATTAATTCTTTTACATGTGTCTATCTCTCCAGTACCATTTATCGAAGAGACTATTTTGTCAACATTGAATGGTGTTGGTGCCTTTTTAAAAATCAAGGGCTACACGTGTACGAGTTTATGTCTGTACTTTTTTTTTTTTTTTTGCAGTACCGGGGATTGAATCCAGGGGCGTTCTACCTCCGCGCTACACCCCTGGCCCTATTTTTTATACTTTATTTTGAAACCGGGTCTCACGAAGTTGCGGAGGGCCTCACTAAGTAGAGAGAGAGAGAGAGAGAGAGAGAGAGAGAGAGAGCTGAGGCTGGCCACAAACCTGGATCCTCCGGTCTTCACCTCCCAAAGTACTGGGATTACAAGCATGCGTCATCACGCCCGGCCTTTATGTCTGTACTTTTAACTCCGCTCCATTGATCTTTGTCTAGCCTGGGTCAATATCACACTGTTTTCATTACTATAACTTTGTGGTATGTTTTGAAACCAGGAAGTGGGAGTCCTCCAACTTTGTTCTTCTTTTTTAAGGCTGCCTTGGCTGTTCAGGCCCCCTTGCAATTCCATATGAATTTTAGGATTAGTTTTTCTGCTTCTGTAAAAAAAAAGCTATTGGGATTTTGAAAAGGATGACACTGATCTGTAGATCAATTTGGGGATTCCTGCCATCATGACAATATTAAGTCTTTTAACCCACAAACATGAACCCATGTGTGTTTCATTTTCTTAGGTCTTTAGTTTCTTTTAGCAATGTTTTATAGTTTTCAGTGTACAACTCTTTCACTTCCTTGGTTAAATTTACTTGTAAGTATTTTATTTTCCAGGTGCTATTATAAGTGGAATTATTCTCTTAATTTCCCTTTCATATTGTGTATAGAAAAACAGCTGATTTTTGGGTGCTAATATTGTATCCTTCAGCTTTGTTAAATTCATGTATAATGGGTTTTTTTGTGCATTTGTGTAGATTCTTTAGGATTGTCTATATATAAGATCATATCATCTGCAAACAGAAGTAGTTTTACTATTGAGGTGCCTTTTATTTCTTTTTCTTGCTTAATTGCTTTGGCTAGAACTTCCAGTCACTATAGATAGAAGTAGGGAAGGTGGGCATTTGTCTTGTTCCTGATCTCACCAGGTGTTTCTTGCCTCTCATTGGTTCATCTCCCCACAGTCTCCAAGGTGACCAGCTCCCCACCCTTGCTCTCTCGGCTGCCCCAGGTGAACCCACTCTTCAGCCTTTGCCTCACTCGAATCCTCTCATCCCCACTTCAGCCTCCTGCTTCCCGGTGAAGCACAACATCTTTCAAATTAAGAGTTCCTCCAGGAGTTCCTGGGCCTCATGTGCCACACTCATCGGTCAGCACATCTCCTCCCTGGCCCTCTCCCCTAGCCCTGAGCATGACAGGAGCAGGGGTGCATCTCATAAATGCTGAAGTTTTGGAAAACACCTAGTTTGGGAAGCCCAAGAGGTCAGGCTTGCTGAGAAGAGCTATGTCTGGGCCTGCCTGGCACAGGAGAAATAAATTCCCACACCTTGCCAGGCTGATTGGCAGGAGCCTAGGGAGAAGTGATGGCCATCCAAGAAACAGGTGTCCAGGGCATCTGGCTCCATGGCAGGTGGAGCTGCTGACAACCATGGAAACTCCTATTTGTGAGCAGAGCCTTCTATTCCTTTCCCTCCCACCCAGCTGCGCATGCCCCCGAGGCCAGGTACCTCGGTGAAGGCAATGGCCTGAGACACACAAACACGGGTTTGGTGCATAAACCCAGAGTCGGAAGGCAGGATGAGCCCAGGACAGTGAGCAGCACCTTCCTGTTCCTGCTGAGGGGGCATGTGTGAGGCACAAGGTGAGGCGGATCCTCACGGGAGCCCTCAGCACCTCTCTGACCAGTGGCCAGATTCTACTGGACCGGCAGCCAAGGCTGGCACCAGATGACTTCCAGAAGAAATGGACAAAACCATTGCCACAGTGGGATACTTAATATCCTCCCTCAGAAATGAAGGAGCAGGTGCAACCAGAGTAACTGAAACAGAATTCTGACAAACAGAATTAGTAAGTTTGAAACTGTATATATTTCCCAAATAAGGCATGTATATATATATATGTATATATATAATTTGATATATATTAAATATATTAAATAATATATATTAAATATCCATTGAATATTTATAAATACAAGTGTGTGTGTGTGTGTGTATGTGTGTGTGTGTGTGTGTGTGTTTGCAAAGAAAAATTTTAAATTATTACAGAGTGTAAAAGTTTTACCGATTCCCATTCTCAGACTACAATTCAATGAAGCTAGAAATGAATTACAAAAAGATAATAATACCGAGAAAACCTTGGGAACAAGGGCACAACAGACATACAAACACTATTAGTATTTTAAAAGGCCTTTGGATTTTAAACGAAAAATAGAAACTTCAAATTTAGACTTCTTGAAAGTTAAAAAATGAGCTCACTGCATGATAAAATGTAATGGAGTTAGCCAGAAATGTGCTTAGAGGGAATTTTACAGTCTGAAGTCTTTTTAAAATTAAACAACAAAAAAAGAAAGTAAATAAAAATTTGACATGATTCTTTAAAAAAAAGACTAAAAACATTTAAAGGAGAAATGAATGATACAGTTCAAAATAGAAACTGATATTGGATTAGATAGAAAAATACTAAAATAGATCTTTGAAACAAAAGCTAGCTATTTTAAAAGACTAAAGGCATATATTTCTCACAAATACAAATAGTAAAACAGAGATAAATAAAAACCTAGAAATGAGCCAGGCATGGTGGCGCATGCTTGTAATCCCAGTACTTGGGAGGCTGAGACAGGAGGATTGCAGGTTCGCGGCCAGCCTCAGTAACTTAGTGAGGCTCTCAGCAACTTAGCGAGACCCTGTTTCCAAATAAAAAAATTAAAAAATAGGGCTGGGTGTATAGCTCGGAGGTAGAAGGCCCCTGGGTTCCACCCCCCAGTACCACAAAAAAACAAAACAAAACAAAACAAAGATCTAGAAATGAAAGCTTAGCTGATAAAACAAATACAAAGATAATTTTCAAAGTTATGAGAATAAGATATATATTTGAAATCTAGATAGAGTAGATAATTTTCTAGAAAAATATAAATGATCAAAACTAACTGGAAAAGAATTAGAAAAATATGAGGCTAATATCTCTATAGAAGAGGCAGATTATTATCGATGAACCGAGTCCCTCCGAAGACAGGCTCAGGACGGGGTTCAGTAGGGTGACGGGCAGGTGAAGCAGAGGATGAGGACGGTAGGGAGAGCAGGGGTGCGGGCCAGGCCTGGGGAGCTGGGTGGGGGACGTGGTCCCAGGCTTTGCATTTCTGCAAAGCTTACTCTGCTGTTCCCATCTCCACGTGAGCCTGGGGCTTCATCCTTGGACTCTCAGGATCCTTCCTTAAAAAAAGACTCAGGAGCCGGGCGTGGTGGCGCACACTTGTAATCCCAGTACTTTGGGAGGCGGAGACCGGAGGATCTGGGTTTGCGACCAGCCTCAGCTCTCTCTCTCTCTCTCTCTCTCTCTCTCTCCTTAGTGAGGTCCTCCGCAACTTCGTGAGACCCGGTTTCAAAATAAAGTATAAATAATAGGGCCGGGGGTGTAGCGCGG
>PVJS01037760.1:0-19741 GCA_004027185.1 Glis glis
TCTCTCTCTCTCTCTCTCTCCTTAGTGAGGCCCTCTGCAACTTCGTGAGACCCAGTTTCAAAATAAAGCATAAAAAAATAGGCCCGGGGGCGTAGCGCGGAGGTAGAACGCCCCTGCGTTCAATCCCCGGTACCACAAAATAAAATAAAATAAAATAAAATAAAATAAAATAAAATAAAATAAAATAAAATAAAAAAATAATAAAATAAAATAAAAAAATAAAATAAAATAAAATTCTGTGTAACAAAAGTCCCATGAAAGAGGAAAAATGTATTCAGAGATTTCTAATCATAGTAAGTAGACTCTATGGGCTTATTGATAACCTTGATATAAATAGAAGTAGCAAAAATGGAAGTAAGGAGAAGGTCAAGAAAGGTCTAGTTTATCAAGATAATTTCTAGGACTGGGTAACATTGGTTGTAGAGGGTGAGAAAGAAGGAGACTGGGTCACTCAGGGACTGACTCTGTTGATGGAGGTACCAATTGCTGACATTACAAATACAGGAGATGAAATCAATTTGGAAGGTGGGAAGAGAAGAGATATTGATTTCCAATTGAACATGATAGCATTAACCTCAACATTAGTTATTCTTTTGTAACCTATAGTCATTTGCAGAGGAATGGGTATTCAATGTTTCTTTAGACATTTAATAGTTTCTTATAGTGGAAAAAATAACAAAGTGGCATATTATCTTGGGTTCTTACTTTTAAATTCTATTTATAACTGAGGCCTAGACAGTCACCATGGGATCTCTTGCATCATGGCTCACTGTTTTTTCTAACATGTAAAAATAGATTGTCCGTCTATTTGTTTCAAAATAGGAGGATTTGTTTTCTATCCTTCCCATTGTGTATTCACAGATCACTTTTTATAGCTCTCTTATCATTCCAGACACTTCAAAAGAGGATGTGTTCCCAAGTTGGCACTTAGTTTAATCTGCATATGGGTGGTTTGTTTTTCTCTTGTTGATCCTTGAAGACTTTCATTTGTCTCTCCCATATGGCAAAAAATGGGTGCATATTTTGAGAGCATCTGCAAGGCAATATTTAATACCCTCGCATTCCTGAGAAATTATGTTCAAGCTGAAACATGTTTTTATAACCAGTGTAGTTAAAATGTGTAATGTCACTCTGCCCAAACAGAATCAGAAACAATGGTTGGTTTTGCTGAACATTAGGCATGGTATCTGATGCTCTGTGATTCAATTCAGAAAAAATACATAAACTGCATGTAAATTAATTTATTTCAGTGAATTTATTTGACCATTCAATGTGTTATTTTCTTCCTACTTGATCCAAATCTTCACCAGAAGGAAAAAATCGAACCAGGATGAAGGTTGATAACCAAAAAAGTAAGATGCTATGCTATCACAGGTGATACCACGAACATTATGCTTGTATGTTCTGTTCCCACCAAATGTGACTAAATTCTTAGGTATTAAAATTTTGACATTTAAATCTTCATAAGCAATACACTTACTTCTCTGATGCTTCTTTTGTGCAAAATATTTATAAGAGAATTTTTTATATTACCTTAGAATCAGATTACAGGTCCTACAAGGTAATAAGTACCAGTGCTTCATATTTTCACACAAAAACTCTATTGCTAGTTGTCAAATGCATTATTCAGTAACATAAGGTCTGCAAAAATGTTGGATGCTTCTGAAATTTAAATTCACCATTAAAGGACAAATGTGTTTGTGTCACTGAAGTACATAAATGCATATGCCACTGAAGACAGCACTCAGGTCTATAAATTACAAATGCTTTTTAAAAACTCTGTTGCATAGCTTTAAATTCATATCTGCTATACCATATTGAGTGTGATACACATGATATTTCCCCCAGAGGGTTTTTACTGTAAGTAATGCAGAGATTATTAAATATCACTGTTAACATCTCCATCTTACTCCTCTAATTTAAACATCATCAATTTTTTTTTTTCTGAAAGGGGTCGAACAGTAAATGTTTTAGGCTCTGTGGTGTATATTGTCTTTATGTCAACAATAGAATCTTACCATGGCTGCAAGAAGACAGCTACACATATAAATAAACAAATGGATCAGACTGTGTAATAATAAAACTTCATTTACAAAAACTGGAAGTATGATCTGTGGAACATAGCTTGCCAACTCTTGTCTAATCGTTCATATTTATACATTGCATAGATATAACACATGATTTTACCTGTTTAAGAAATGTGTAAAAAGTGATGGAATTGAGTTAAGGAAAAATAAATGTAATAAGCTTTGGGTAACATAAACACAAAGTTAAATATCTTTGGAGGAACCAATGAAACATCCTCTTTGTATCGGAAAGAAGGCTTTAATTCATCTGTTCATTTCCACCACCAATATTTACTGAGTGGATAGTAAATAAAAGCCTTACTAATAGGAACAAAAGAAACAGGAATTTAAAAAGACCCATTCTAAGAAAGCCTGCATTTAATGCTCTCCATACACCTGTGCACTTTGGAACCACGTCCTCTACTCTGAGAGTTAGAAGAGTTAAATAATGATCACTTAGATTCATTTCTCTTTCTTTCTTCCTTTCTTCATTTCTTTCTTTCTCTCTTTCCCTCTTTCTCCCTTTCTTCCTTTCTTCCTTTCTTCTTTATTTCTTTCTTTCTCTTCCTTTCGTTATTCCATGTCCCAAGTAACAGAATGAACTATTTAAGATAAGGCTAAACAAAAAAGGGAAAAAGAGAGAATACTAATGCATTGATAATGGAATTACATTGTAGAGAACTTAAGGAATTTGATCTAAGTCATGTCTGAAGTGATTATAGTGGAAATTTGTATTGTTGGCATGATTTCCCAACAGTATATGCTCTGGTGTATTTCAATGCATTTTTCCTAGAAAAAATTACAAATAATATGGTTGGGAAAAATAGTTTGGGATCACCTACTATTTACTAAAGACACTTCAGGATGCTCTATATGTTATCTCCTTGATGCTAAAAGAGCCATTTTATGAATTTTAAGTTATTTTTCATATTCGGCATTTGTGAAGACTAACAAAAAGAAAAAATATGCTGACCAAACAACTCATAAGAACCAAATCAGCTGGGTGTGGTGATGCACACTTGTAATCCCAATACTTGGGAAGCTGAGACAGGAGGATCGCAGGTATGAGGCCAGCCTCAGCTACTTAGTGAGGCTCTCCGCAACTTAGTGAGACCCTATTTCAAAATAAAGAATAAAAAATAGGGCTGGGGGTGTAGCTTGGAGGGAGAATGCCCCTGGGTTCCATCCCCAGTACTGGAAAAAAAAAAGAATCAAATCAGATTAGAAGTACAATCTGACTTTTAATATTGCCTGAAATAAATCTGTATTGGTTATATTATAACTTGATAATGCCTAAAAGATAATACTAAGAACATTGAAATGATTATGATTATTATTATAATAAAAGTCTCATTCAATCATAAGAGCTGCTTTGAACTAAACAGTTAATGTCACATCTCTTCTCTTACATTTTGAAACTTGTTTTCAGGAAAATGTCTCTTTAGGCATGACTTTTCTATGCACCAACATAGAGGATCTTAGTAACTATTCAGTTGCAATAATAGAATATGTATTTGATATGAAATGTATTTGATATGAAATATCAACAGCAACTAATTAGGACTATCTAGAGAACATTTTATGCCAGAAATAGCATGTCACTTACCTGCAACAGAATAAGTTGTTTCTGTTGAGTAGAAGCCAAGATTTATTAATATAATGCATGATTGGCAGAGGAAAACATTTCCGATACAGATGAACTGGTCTAGGAAATAGCTGACTCTCATGACATTTAATTGATTCAGCATCTGAGTTACTAAAGGAAAATGTACTGAACATTCATGCATCTATGCATCTAATGAAACAGGAGTTTTTTCCAGTATGCTGTTAAATTACCATGTTTCTGTTACCTTAATTTCTCTGGGTTTCATGTTAGTTTAAGCCAAGAAATGAGAATAAAAATTTGGGAATGTATGATAAATGGCTTAAATATGCTCTTTCTTCCTGCTACTTATGTGAATATCAGCTAAGTAAGTGATATAAAGTCTCTAAGCCTTACTTTATTCCTGTATTAAAAAGTCCAAAGTTTAATGGAGTATGTTGAGCATTAGCATACACAAGTTCATGTGTATGATCTCTGAAACTACTAAACTGAAAGAAAAAAAAGTAAACATTGTAAACTGCCTCCTATTATATGGTAATACCTCTTTGATTATGAAACTGATACTTAAAGATATCTATTTTTCACATAAACAAGTCAACTTTGTTATCTATAGCTCTAGATATGATTATCTGACTAAAACCAAACAAAACCCAGCCATAAGCTTTTGTGGTGAAATTTCACATTAAACTCCCACATTGGCACCTTCCTCTAAGTCACTTTACAAAGAAATGTTGACTTTTTAAAATTTTCACCTTCATTACCAATCAGTACTTCTGGAAAAAAAAGAATGTATTATGCCGACTATACAAACCTAATCAGATAATGATTAGAATTCAAAGAAAAATGCTTTTCTTGTACTTAGCATGGTGCCTACGATTTAATAAGTGTTCAAACACCAGCCTCTACTGAGAGAAATAACAGGAGCTACTGATAGGTTAAGTACATCCTGTCATCTATTAAAAAAAAAACAAGAATGAGGGTTAACTAGAAGAGTCTTCTTGGTTCCTTCATTATAAAAATTTAATAGTTTGACAATTTTATTATGGTTGTAAAACCAGCATGCTTAATACGCCTTGTCTGTTTCAGCTCTACCCCCACACATAGAACATAAGATTATTTTTATCACATCACATTTCATTTTCTATATTTGATTTATCTAAATAGATTTACTCTCTAGATGATGACCTTATTAAAACGTTATTTACCTGGAGTGTATTTTTTCTTTTTCTTTTTAATTTTAGTGCAGATTATTCAGAACATAAATCTGTTTGGATTAAGCTGTATATATAGCCATAATGTATAAAAAATGCTCATGATTTAAAATTATCTTGGTATAGAGTAAAAAGTAATACATCATTTTAATAGCATTGTCTTTTTTGAATGCTTGTGATAACTTATTATATGTATTATTTTTGTTAATCTTAATTACATTTGCACACACAAGGCCAGGCCTCCTGCTTTCATAAAGATCCTGTAATTGCATGAGTATTTTGAGATCCTTTTAGAAGTATAATGAATATTTTCTGATTCTAAAGTATTTTGCAATATATAACCCAAATGGAAAGTGTTTATCTTCAGTTCTCCTATTGGATTTCATTGAGTGTGACTACGAATGACAATGATCTATTTTCAAGCTTTGACAAGCACCACCAGCTGCCTTTTTTAAGAGACCTGTCACTTGGCTGTTCTCTCATAAGGGACATTTCAGTTCCCAAGGAATTGGTTCAAAAAAATTTTAATTATCTCTACTAGTGGAATGCTGATAATAATAAAACCATAAACTTGACCCCTTTATAAGAAGATGTATGCTGAAAAAAAATCTGATATTCTTCTAGCCTAGCTATTATAAGGATGACTGACAGAAGCAGCTCTGATATGCCGCTGCTTGGTAATGGGTAATTATAAACAATTTAAGTCAGGTCATTTGAAAGCAGTTTGGTTGTGGGAAGAATGATAAAGATTACAATATTTATTCTTTAGGGAAGTGGATTATAATCTCATGTGTAGGAGTTCATTTTTTTCTCTTTCTTTCTCTCATATATTTTTCCTTCTCTGCCTTTGGAGCATATAATAACCTCAAAATCTCATTGCAAATATGATAGGTATAATTTGTCAAGGTAGGTCAGGTTCAACTGGTGTTCTCTTTTTCTCTTCTAGGTCACTACATATATAGTGTAAAGTAACCTGTAAGAATAACAATCTACCAAATAACTCCTAAATACCTCTGTGTTTTCTTCATACAAGGCATAAAACTGTTGGGTTATATAACAGTACCCTCTTCTTCCCCCAAACACCTTCTAGGTGTTTTCTGAGCTGCATATTTTTCCCTAAAAAAAGGATAGATTGCCACCTATTGCACATTAATCTGCGTATTTCTGTATTTGTAAGTAATATACTCTATCCAAAGTGTGCCACAAGGTGTCCATCTGTAATGCACTCCCATTTTCAAAGTCAGTCTGAGGCATTTCCTTATTGTATAAACTAGTTATCTAGAAAATTGCCATTATTTCAGAAAAGTACAATTTTTTCAAATTATGTAGGGATTATGTGCTCTTAAGGGTACTTTGAAAATGACGGGTTTTCCAAAGAAAGTCTTAAAAGCATTTATGGGAGTCCAAAAAAAAGTGCTTTCAGTAAGAGGAAAAACACTTTGATTCTGTTAAATAGATAACCCAAATTATTCTCTATGCAGCACCTCTCTGGAAAGTCACATTTTCCCTGGTCCTTTTCATTTTCATTCCCATAATTGTCTTTCCTAAGATTATTATGTGTAATGTAATTTTGAGTACATTAATGGACTAGTTTATAGGAAGTATTCAAAAACAGAAAAGTAATATAAAAAGAAGAAAGAAGGCCAACTGGAAAATTCACCCTATTAGCAGACTTTAAGTATGGAGCTAGCTTTAGAATTCCATTTATAATTAAATCATCATTGCAATTCACTCTCCAGCAGCACCATGAAGATGAAAGCATCGCTTTAAGGATAACTACCTTCATATTAAAACAAAACAAAGTACTGTCTTATAATTTATGCAAATAATCAATTTTCTTTAATTTTGTGTTATATAAACCTAGGGATGAAAAGAGAGGCCATCAAACTCACAACACCAATTTTTCAAAGATAATGAGATTCAGAGGTCCTTGGAGTCAATGGTATAATTATGTCTATAGGAAGCCTTTGAGTATCATTTCTTATGTCTAAATTCTTCAAAGAAAGTACATAAAACATTATTAGAACTGCATATCACTATAGTGTCATGTATATAGATATTAAACAGAAATATTAGCTTACAAATAGATAACTTTCTGAAAATAACTTTTGAAATATTTTGTGGCATTATAGCTTTTTCATGTGACTTAAAGTCCTTAAATTTGATCAATCACTTCTGAACTCAGATAATGTATTTTCTACATTTTTTTTGCTGTGACCTGGAAACAGAGAAAGAAGAAAGAAGGAAATAAAGAAAAAAGAAAGAGGAAATACAATGATTAAACTATTCTTAAACCCAGAAATATATTTCTGAACACAGAATGATAAGTAGTACATTGACCAGTCCCTGTGCATCCTTGTTTCGTGTGGTTTATGTTGATGTCCTGTATTTTAGTATTAGAGAAGACTGCCGCTATGAGCAGGTAAGAAGCCACCAGTGCATTTTGAGGTGTTAATGTATTTTTGAAGATTTAAGAGTTTTATACTATTTTGTGCAATGTCTTAAAATGAGTACCTGCTATAAAATGATGTGTACTGAGTACTTTTAAAATAATATTAAAAGCCGGGAGTGGTGGCACACTCTTGTAATCCCAGTACTTGGGAGGCAGAGACCGGAGGATCCAGGTTTGCGGCCAGTCTCAGCTACTTAGTGAGGCCCTCTGCAACTTCGTGAGACCAGGTTTCAAAATAAAGTATAAAAAATAGGGCCGGGGGTGTAGCGCGGAGGTAGAACGCCCCTGGGTTCAATCCCCGATACCACAAACACAAAAAAATAATAATATTAAAATTCTAAAAGTAGACCAACATGGTTGGTGCCAAAAACTCTGGCTACTATATTTTTAAGTGAACTGACTTTATCACAAATATTTTATTGATTCTCAGATATACTGCATATTACATGATTTTTTGGTGTGGTACCTCGGCTACACACCCCCAGCCCTGTTTTAGTTTTTCTTTTTTTTTTCGAAACATGGTCTCACTAAGTTACTGAAGGCCTTGCAAAGTTGCTGAGGCTGGTCTCAAATCTTCGATCCTTCTGTCTCAGCCTCCCAAATACTCGGACTACAGGCATGTGCCACCATTCCTGGCTACATGACTTTTTTATACATAGTTTTTCCTCTCTGCTTTTTCAACTCAGTCTACTCTAGAGGAGGCATATATGTAAATATATATGGACATAATAAATAAATTCATTTATACATAAGTATGTATGAGAATAATAGGTGTGCTTATGAAACTTAGAAAAGGCAATTTCCTTTTACTCATGATTAGTGAAAATGTTCATTAATTTAGCAGTTGGAAAATGAACAACCATTTTGGGAGTGTCATATATTTGTGATACCAGATGTCAGAAAAAAATGCCATAGATATACTGGCATTTATAAAAATATATAATATAAATATAAAATAGAAATATACAATATAAAAATTCATACACATATGGATTTTTCTGGCTTCCTTCAGTATATCAGTTGTGGCCTGAATTAGTAGTTTTTAATAAAGTAAAAATAGCCGAAAGTAGCCCAATTTCTTCATTCATAAAATTGAGATAGTATGTGACAGACACATAATGGTGAATGTGAGAATCAAATGAGATGTGCATGGTAGACATCACGGCATGTGATAGAGATCTATTTTAGAGCTATTCTACTTCATGAACTAGAACACTGAAACATTTCCAGAATAGAGAAATTGTAACGGTTTTATCTCTTTCCTCTATTTAAATAACAACACAACAAAATGATCATCTGAGAACTAGAGATTAAGCTAGACAGATGTTACTTAAGGAAGCATGCACAGGCTAAACAATAACCCTTAATGTTTGACCTCAGAGTCAATCTCAAGAAAGGCTCCTTTGCTTTTCAAGGTAGCAGAAGACCCAGACTCATCCTCAAAAAGAATTTTTTAAAACCCCTTTTCTTTAAATATATAAGTGTTTCAAAAGCATAGTCACTTGGCTGTCATCCAAAACCTGGGTTTTTCAAAAGGTCTCTTTGAAAACATAGATAATGGTAATTCAATTCTATTTATAAAATCATCATAATGCTTTTTGTAGAGAAGGAAGCTGAGTCATCTGACCTACTCTAGAGTTTACAATAGTCATGCTTCCTTGGGCACAGTTGCCAAAGCTCATGGACACACAAACAGTGACACACAAGTCAATCTCTTGGAAGTTAACAAAAATGAGTGGCTTAGCAGCAATTGTCTGCCCAAAAAGGATTAATCATAGCTGAAACAGCAACCACTCATGTGTTCTATGTTTGTAAGCATTTGGGAAACGTGATTTCTCTCTATTATAAGTAAAAAAAAGGAAAATCAGACAGAAAGAAGTAACAAATTTAAAGAAGACTTGGGTATTCTTCCTCTATGAACTTGTAAGTTATTGTGAATTGGTGGAAGGAAGGTCACCTAAAATCAGATGGAAATTTTTAACAACAAATATACAGTTGTAACTCATGAAAGACTTAGTGAATTGAAGTGAACAGATGTCCTAGATGTGTGTGGTTTGACAATTACTACAAAGATTGGGTAAAGAATATTGTGTTCTCATAATCTTTCTTGGGATAAAATTGAACATAAGCAGGTATGACATTTGGGTTATACTCAAATTATTTCCTAATATATTTATCTCACTGTGTGTTAGCTTTCTATCACTGTCACAAAATAACTGACATAATTATTAGCTCATGGTTTCAGAAGTTTATGTTCATGGTTGATTGACCCATGCTTTTGGATCTGTGGCAAGGCAGGACATCATTGTGGGAGTACATGGTGCAGTCAGGGAGTAAGAATGGACCAGTGTCCCAATATTCATTTCAAGGTTGTGCCCCCAATGACTTAACCTCCTTCCACTAGGCCCTACCTCCTAAAGTTCCATCACTTCCCAAGAGCTCCACAGGCTGTGGACCAAGTCTTAACACATCGACCTCTGGGAGATATTCAAGACACAAAATACAGCACATTGGAACAAATTCATGCTTCAGAATGAGCATGATAGGAGAATCTACTTTAATTGGAATACATAACCAGATAAGAATTTTTTCTATTTCCTTTCTTGCCCCCTTTCTGAAACCTAGCAAAAATCAATGTCAATACTAATTGGATAGTTTTGGTAAATGTGATCAAGGCAGAAGAAGATATAGAAGCTCTTTTGAGTACAAATATAGAGAAAATATACTAAGAAGAAATCAAGATTGTTCTTGTCTTGCACGTTCCATCCTAACAAAGAATATGGAAAATGCATTCATGATGGAACTTACTGAAATAAACAAGCCACCCAGCTCGAGTCTGTGGAGAAGAAATGCCTGCATCCTGAAGTTAGAGGTAAAAGAAAGAGTATGAAAAGGAATGCTGGAGGTTTAAACTCTTGAAAAAATATGAACTTCAAATTTCACAAATGTGTCTGGTTGAAAGCCTTAAATTATTTCCATTAAACCAATGGCTGCTAAGCATTTGTGTTCATCTTGAAGATTTGATGAACAAAATTAAAAATAAGACATTAATGCTCACTTTGGCCCAGCACTTTCTCAGAAATTAATAATGAGACTATTAGCCAGGCGTGGTGGCGCACGCTTGTAATCCCAGTACTTTGGGAGGTAGAGACCGGAGGATCCGGATTCGTGGCCCGCCTCAGTTCTCTCTCTCTCCCTCTCTTTGTCTCTCTCTCTCTCTCTCTCTCTCTCCTTAGTGAGGCCCTCCGCAACTTCGTGAGACCTGGTTTCAAAATAAAGTATAAAAAAATAGGGCCGGGGGTGTAGCGCGGAGGTAGAACGCCCCTGGGTTCAATCCCCAGTACCGGAAAAAAAAATGAGATTATTATGGCACAGAAAATACATTTGTATGGGCCTACTTTTCAGGACATGTACCATGATTAGAAAGTCATCCTAAAATTTTTATGTTATGAGATAAGTAAGAAACTATTTATTGCCAAAGATTTATGTATTTAAACTCAACGTTTACCCAAAATTTATCCAATCAGAACTGTTGACTATGATAATTGAGTTATGAACAGAACCATCCTTTTTCTTACAGGAACTTAATGGGTCTGAACTCTGGATTCCTTTGTATTATGATTTACCTGTTATAAGTAACAAACAAATAACACCAGCAATAATGTTTTATTCACTGCTCAGAAAATTTCTCAGTTCTGTTATTGTTCTCTAACAAGGACTAATCAATCCACTGACATTCAGTGAATCACATTGTCTTGGAAGCTTCTCTCATGCTCCTCTTAATTTTTTTTCCTTCTTCCCTGGGAAGTCTCTCTGTACAGTGAAAGATCTTTTCCTTTTACTGAATTTGTTTCTGTCTTGTCCACTTTCTTTTTTTATATTCAATTTGGATTTCTTTTGTCTTCATGGCCATGTAGTCCCTCCTGCTGAGAGGCTGCTGCATCTTTCTCTTTTGGTCTCTATTTCTACTGGAGCCAGAAGAGTCAGGTAATTGAAGTACTGTGTATTACAACAGGTCACAGTGGCTGGATTTTTTTTTACCAAGATTTCAGGACAGTGTAAACTGTATGGTTGAGAAAGCTGCTCCATATCATATGCTACACAACTGATAGTATTTTAACTTGGTTGTAAAAGGAATCCCCAAATTGTCTGATCTGTGTATGTCTACCATTTAAGAGTTGCTGAAATGCACATCTGCTTTTAACCCATGACTTAAAATACAGAACTGAAACTATATAACCACTGTCACTGCTTATCTTTAAACAAGAATACACTTATACCTGAAACAAAATAAATAGCCAATTATAATAGTTATTATTAATAAGATAACTGATTTCACAAATATCCTATTTGGTGAATAAGTTGATAATATAAAATAACAATTTTATATAGTTGTTTATAATAATAAATACAATTCCAAATAAAAACATACTGTTCATTTCACTGTACCTAATTTTTTAATGTGTAAATCAGTTTTTTTTAGCATACTGAGGAATCAGAGCTGTATCTCATACATATAAAAGTGACATATAGGGAGTCTTTGACCTCTATAGATCATGTAAAATTTCTAGTATCACTCACACTATAATGTTCTCAGAGGTGAAAATAAGGTGCCATTTTCTATTTTATCTGATACTGTATTATCTTTGTCACAAATAAGAAAAATGTGCTGCTATAATTAAGTCATAATTTTACTTATATTGTCCACTCAATTAAATAAGCGATTTATTAGTTCTTTTATCTTTATTTTTATTTACAATAATGATTAAAAGTCCATAGTTTTTTTTCTAAATTTTAATTTATTTTTACAAAGCATTTTTTAATTTAATTTTATTTGATAAGAAAATCTAACATAACATAACATCTACTTCTTAACAAAAATTTAAGCATATGGTAAGACATTGTTAACCATAGGTAAAATATTATACACAATGGTTTCTGTCTTGGTAACTCTAAATCTTTATAGATGACTTATTGGGGAAATTTGCAAATTAATTGATTACCCAGATGTGATTTGAATCTGTTCTAGGGACATCTATATCATACACCTAGTTCTACCACCAAGTAGGGAAAAATATAAGTAATATTTTTAGTATAAGTTCAAATAAATTTTTCATGATTTAGAGATCAGAGACCTCTGTTTCCTTGGCTGGCTTCTTTGACAATTGTGGAAACTGCCAGAAGGCGCATGCATCTTTGTGTCTGACTTGTCCAGGATCTTCAGGAGCTTCCATTATTCGCCTCTGAGGTCATGCCTTTTTTGTCTTTTAAGTAGTGAGGAAGTCTCATAAACAAATGAGCCAATTCATCGTCTGAGGTAAGGTTTTATGTGCCAATAACAAGGCACTGAAGTTTGAGTTAAGTTTTTTGTTCAACCCACTATCTGACCACAAACTGCACTCCAGCATTCTCTAGGTGACAACTCTATACCTGTATACCGATACCAGGATCCATAATTTATATCAGTGCCAAGGGAAATGACTTCTGTCATAAAGGCAACCTCAACATTCCCAGGCTTTTCTGGGAGTTTGGTAAGGTTCTTTCATTATACATATGTTGAATGTTTTTAAGGAAACATGCTGTCACAAAGTTGCCTACTACAAGGAGGAATTAATAAATTAGAGGAAACATCCTAAATGTGAGGGAATGCCTTTTCTAATTGAATTCCAGATAATATTAAATACTCATTTAAATTTCAGATGAAGGTTCTGTAGAATTTAAAGAGAAGAAAGACCTTTAATTTCCATGTTTTATTTAACTATGCTGGCTACCAGCTCAGGAAAAGTTAAGCAATGGTTAATCATTTGATGAAAAACAAAATAATGCAACTATTAATCTAATAGTTATAAAATTGCAATAGAAATTTCTAAAATTTTTAAATAGTTGGTACATAAATCCTTTAAATTTCTAAGACTCTAATATTTATGTAGTACCCTAAAGAAGGTATTTTCTTGAAAAATGATAGTGGTTTGATAACTTGGCTTAAAAACAGCATGACAATATGAAATCCTATGTAAATATAGCATTCGATTTCATGTAAGGTTATAGAAATACAAACATAGTTATCAAAATGTTTAAAATATTTACCCCTTGTGAACCTTAGTGAAACATGCGGACTTTTATCTGATATAAACTATCAGATACATGTCATTTCTAAGACTTAAGTTTTTACTGTGATTGTGTTGCTTTGTAATTACAAGTCCTCAACGATTGTAGATTGTAGAACTTTAGATAAATATTGAGTAGAAATAATAAACAGTTTTTGGTTACCTGAAGTCTTTGGTGGCCTGGGCAATTTCTATGGACACTAAAATTCCTAAGAATAAAACTTAAGAGTAATCAAAACTTATTTATACTTATATATACTGTCTATAGAGTCTTTATTTACTCTTTTGACACTTACTGAGATGAAAGTATAAGGGATTATCTTATATAATATACAGATAGGGAATATACAGTCACCTCAGTACACCTATCTATTCATTTTACATTAAAATATATGAAAATTATTAAGGAAGTGATAGTAAATGATAAAGATCTAAAAACCATTATATTACACACTTAAAAATTGTCTTTGAATATCTAAACCATTCTGTAGTAAAATGTACTGTCTGCATTTATTTCTCTCCAGACACAAATGTGAACTCTTTGAACTTTTTTATGACATCAAATATTTTTTGATGGAAGTTATTTAGTTTTAAAGAGGTAGATTTCCTAGTCCTTATTCCTATATGCCCCTGTGTTTAGTTGTCCTAAATCTAGCCTATAATCATTTCTCATAATTATGCACCTATAACTTCAATACATAGTAATATAATGAAGAGGGTACTGTCACAACACTTTATGATTATTACAGCCTTTCTTAAATTTAGCCTTCAAGTTTAGAATAATAAAATTGTTAAGGTGGCTTTTACATGAAAACCATGATTAGTGTTTCTCAGATGGCCACTACGTAGGCAACAAGACTCTCCTTATGAGTTAAGAGGAATAAGTATGCTTTTTTTTATCATATATTTAATTAGCTTAATACTTTTATGAAAGTTACATTGTTTTACAAGCTCACAAGCAAGAAAGAACAGCCAATTTTTAAAAATCAGAGAAAATCTCTTCTAGATCTTTGGTGTATAGATAAAATAATATTGATATAAATAGGTTTCAGAATAATATGTTTCTATCTGCATGTTTCAATATAAACAGAAACATACTCATGTTCAGAGTAACATTCTAACTTTTTATAAATTAATATTTAATACAATTTAATTATATATTTAAACTATACTAATAATTTTTAATAGTTAACACACGGTTTTCTAGCTGAATGGAGAATCCTGGATTTTTTTGCCTTTAAGTCTATAATGTGTTTTTAGTCTAATGATAATCTTGGCTTAATCTTTATTAAATACTTACATATGATATATCAATAGAGGATTCCATTTGACTGCATTCTGATATTGTAATACATTATTTAGAACTATTCATTCTCATTACTAAAAACTGGTTCCTCTTTTTCCTCATGCTAGCCTGAAGTTCTTTTTTAAAAGCTTTAAGACAGAGGAAAGAAGCAATAAAAGAACAATGACATCAGTAAAGTACTATACTTACTCTTGACTATTGCTACCACAGGAAATGGATCCATGAATACTTTTTCCACTAAAAGCTGACTTCAAAGCCATAAATGTACTCCTACAAAACAAATAATGCCAGACACAGAAAGACAAATACATGTTATCTCTTATATGTGGAAGCTACATTAAAATAGTAGATAGTGATTACAAGAGGCTGAAAAAGGTGGAGTGAAGGAGAGATAATGATAGGTTTGAAAACAGGTACCCAAACACAGCTAGAAGGAATGTGCTCTTGTATTTTTGTAGCCCAGTGGGGTGACTATAGTTCATAACAAACTATGGTATAATTTATGGAGATTTAGAAGAGAAGACATGAAAGGCTCTAAACATAAAGAAATGACCAGGAGAGGAAAGTTCTAATTACCCTGTTGCAATCAGTGCACACTACAGGCATGAGCTGCAGTAGCACATGATAGCCCATTACTATGTACATATTACATAGTAATATTACATATTACCCAAAAATAAAATAAAAGGAATATTTAACTGAACTGAGCTGGAATTTATAAGGCTTTTTTAGTCCAAAGCTTGTAGCAGAGTAAAAGAGCTGCTACATAAATAAAATATCTTAAATCTTGTTATATAAAGATGAATGAGCCGGGCGTGGTGGCGCACGCTTGTAATCCCAGTACTTTGGGAGGCGGAGACCGGAGGATCCGGGTTTTTGGCCAGCCTCAGAGCACATGCGCTCCGAAACATCATTTTCAGCAGGGTGAATGTAATGTTAGATAACAGCTATTTCAAATTTTTATTTTTGTAGATACCTTATTTCTATTTCACATGATAGAGGCTTAGCTATATACATCAAAAACAAATAATTACACAGTGTAAATTTTCACACAGGTGATTTGTGGTTACTATACAAAGCATGAAGTTTCTCTAGACAATGGCCCTCTTGCCATAAGATGGTGACAGCTGGTGCCAAATGTGCAAACTAAATAATTGTATTCTTCTTTCTCATTTAAATTATTTTATTTTTCTATTTTAGAGTTTTGTTGGTGCAATATAATTATACATTGCAGTGAGGTTCAAAGTGATGTATTCATATATGCACATGGCACTTCTTGCTGTGTTACTTGTAGAGCAGTCTTCAGAAGAAAAAAATGCTGTATGAAGGTGGATTTATACCAACTCAGCTCAAAGGAATCAAGAAAACTATGAAGAACACAGACACTAAAGTGAATGTTTCCTTAGTGTGATTTATGGTAGAGACTTCATACCAGCTAAGAATCTTTTGGAAAATAATATTTTTTTCTTTATATCTTTAAGTCTTGCTATATTTCTGGTGGCAACATCAGAGCAGAGATGAACTCTGTTTAGAGTATTTTATTTGTGAATAGCTATGGCAATTAAAAAAGAAATATTTCATATAACAGACAATATATTGTTAAATATAATTTATTTGCCAAAGGTATGAATACTACCTATCCAAAGAACTTACATAGATATATTAGATATTTATTCTATGCTGATTTAAACCAACCTATAATTCAATGTTATAATTTAACATGTTTAATCATGGTACCAGAAATTTAATAATGAAATTCAATAAATAGTACATACGGAAGGAGATAGTTGGTTTTGCTCCCAATGACATATTTGAACAGGAATATTTTTGTGTTTAGTAAACTATTTGGTACTTCAAAGGTGCAACATTAGGACTCCGAAAGATAATAAATTTTTTAAAAAGCATTTATTTTTAAGATTTGTTGTTTTGAATAATGTTCATTGAATTATTTTTCTGGTAAGTAAATAAATAAATAGGCTAGTAAATAGACCAGGATTCTTGTGTTATAGATAAATTCAAGATACGTGTGAACCTGAAAGTCCAGCACTTCGTCCTGGTGACCTTGAACCTAGTAGCACTTTCAGATTCTCAGAGGAGATCTTAAAACCTGGAAAAGGCCAAGAGTTGCTAAATTAAATATGTTTTGTCACCTTTCATTTTAGAGTTAATGTCTGGAAAGGTTGGATTTTTATTTTCTTAGGAAATTTATGAAAAAACATTTTAAAACAATTTCTTATACCTGCAATTTTATCTACAGTTTAAAAAAAAAGCCCAAATTAAGTTCTTTTTAACTCGAAATAGAATGTCTTCACTTCCCCCTCTCCATTTATTTATTTATTTATTTATTTATTTATTTATTTATTTTGCAGAACTGGGGATTGAACCCAGGGGCATTCTACCTCCGAACTACACCCCCAGCCTTATTTTTTATTCTTTATTTTTGAAACAGAGTCTAAGTTGCAGAGGGCCTCACTAAGTAACTGAGGCTGGCCGCAAACCCAGATTACAAGCGTGCGCCACCATGACCGGCTTATTTATTTTTTTTATGTAACATTTTGTAGGTAGCAAGTCGATTTTTTAATGTTCTATACAATAAAAAAATGATGTTTCATAAATATCCCGCAGAAGCACTAAAGTGATTTTTCTCTTATTGATTCCAATTCAATTGCTGTTTCCTTTCCTACCTTGATTTTTAACAAACTTCAATCTATAGGGAAAAAAATCTTTTGAATTATGAAATTCAGTCTATAAACTGAAGGTATATAAATTAACATGTGAAAATATGGTAAAAAATATAACCTATAATTTCTTTCATTATACATTTTTACATACTACAGAATTCACTTAAAAAAGCGATAAAAATTGTGGCAGCAGTTTAAACATTGTCATGTTGAAAGCTTAAGGATGGTGCCCAGTTGTGTTAAGCTGATTACAAACTAATTCCACTAGGATATTTAATGGTCACCATAGGCACATGCAAGCAAACAGTTCTTTTTTTTTTTTTGGAGGAACCGGGGATTGAACCCAGGGGTTCTACCTCCGCGCTACACCCCCGGCCCTATTTTCTTATACTTTATTTTGAAACTGGGCCTCACTAGGTTGAGAGAGAGAGAGACAGGGAGGGAGGCAGAGAGAGAGAGAGAGAGAGAGAGAGAGAGCTGAGGCTGGCCGCGAACCCGGATCCTCCGGTGTCCACCTCCCAAAGTACTGGGATTACAAGCGTGCGCCACCACGCCCGGCTTAGCAAACAGTTCTTTAAACAGACAAGTCAGCCACTGACAGGAAGATTAAACAATATGATTTTGAGTATCTTTAAAATTTTTTATGGCAAAATGGTAAAAAAAATTAAAGCACAGGTAAGATGTTAAAATGCCAATGTTTTGTATTACATGTGGAATTTTACTATCTCTTCATATACCTTAAATAAAACCTCACAATTCTGGTATGGAATTCAGGAGTCAAAATATTCAGAATTACATTTAAAATATTTTGAGCATTGAACAACAGATGCGTTCCCCCAGGTGCTGTCACTTCAGTGTTTACAGAATTGTGTAAAAATTAAGGTTAGGATGGAAAGTTATGGAATGGTATATATTTTGTGTATGGATTTCTGTACCTTTGCAACTGATATTTTTGGAATATTTATCTATTTAAATCATTCTACAGTACAAGGATTCTTTAATTATCAATTTTCACTTTTCTCTATTTTTGACCAGTGCACTATTGCTTGTTTATTTTCTCTGTGAAATAGAGAAAGCATTTCCATTTTCCTCATTGGTTAAATTTTGCTATATAAGAAACTGTTCACAGCCTCAAGTATTTTTTTTATTTTCTTTTTCAAAACAAGAGTGGTCAATATGCTAATTTTTATCTATTCTATTCATGTTCTGGTTTTCCACAGCACTGATTTTTTTAAAAAGTCCAGTAATTCCATTAGCTACTATCCTATGTTGCACAAACTGTATAAATTTTTTCTATTTGTTTATTTTTTTTAATGTTTTTTTTTTTTTTGCAGTACTGGGATTGAACCCAGGGGCATTCTACCTCTGAGCTACACCCCCAGTCCTATTTTTTATTCTTTATTTTGAAACAGGTTCTCACTAAGTTGTGGAGGGCTTCACAAAGTAGCTGAGGCTGGCCGCAAACTTGGATCCTCCTGTCTCAGCCTCCCAAGTACTGGGATTACAAGCATGTGCCACCACGCCCGGCTTTTTCTATTTATTTTGGTATTTGTTTATTTTTATTATGATAATGCTGTGCATTTTCAGTATATGTGAATGAGTCTGAGACCTCCTAAAATAGCATTCTGCTCCAAATACAGTGTACTTCAGGCAAAGCTATCAATATACACATAAAAACTCACCCTGCTTTGTAAGTCAGAATTATTTTTGGTAGCAATCATGAAATGAAATGAGTATTAATGATGTCTGGAAAAGAAATGCAGAGTGAGATTTTTCTTTTATTGAAATATGTGTGATATATATTTTCATATATATATATATATATATATATATATGTGTGTGTGTGTGTGTGTGAAAAGGCACAGGCTTTATTTTTTTTTATTGGTGCATTGTAATTATACATTTAATAGGTGTTAGGCTATAAGAGTCATACATGCATACATTGCCCGATTTGCCCTCCCTCAAATCCCACCCCGTTCCCTCCCTGTTCCCTCCCTTTAGTGCTTTGCACAGTGATTTGAGTTTTATAAGTTTGGATGTATACCTCCTGCGTTTTAGTGTGTTACCCTCCACCCCCTCCCAACTCCCTCAGATAGGTCCTCTTCTTTGTTTATCTAAGCTTTCCCCTTCTTTGTTTGGCGTCCCTTCTAAGTCTCCTCCTCTAGCTTCCACATATTAAGGCGGACATCCGACCTTTCACTCTTTGTGCCTGACTAATCTCACTTAGCATAATGTTCTCTAATTCTTTCCATTTCCCTACAAATGATGTGATTTTGTTCTTCTTTATGGCTGCATAAAATTCCATTGTGTACATA
>PVJS01037761.1:0-19740 GCA_004027185.1 Glis glis
AATCCCCGGTACCGAAAAAAAAAAAAAAAAGACATCTTCTTCTTCCATGGGACAAGACGTATTTATTGATTAGAATTGCCCAGAATAGAAGGTCCCCTGACTCATCTTAAGGAAATCTGGAAATAGAGAAAGGAGAGAGGAAGGAAAGAGAAAGAGAAGGAGGGGAAGGAAAGCAAAGAATAAGGGAAGGAGGAGAGAAAAGAAAGAAGGAAGGAAGGGAAGGTCCTATTCCATTTTCTTTCCATTTCACCCCCACCCCCATCTAATGCTGCCTGGCTCCAAGGCTTGGCTCTTTCCTTTTTCCTTTTTCTTTTCCTGAAGTTGGATCTTGCTCTATTGCCCGGGCTGGCTTTAAACGTCTGGACCAAAGCATCTTCCTGCCTCAGCCTCCAAAGCTTGGCTCCATAATCTGGTATTAGAATTGTCCCTGGGGGCTACCTACAATGACCTCCCGAGGAAGGCCTCTTTTATTTATTTATTTATTTATTTATTTTTATTTTTATTTTATTTTTGTGGTACTGGTGATTGAACACAGGGGCATTCTACCTCCAAGCTACACCCCCAGCCCTATTTTTATTCTTTATTTTGAAGCAGGGTCTCACTAAGTTGTGGAGGGCCTCACTTAGTAGCTGAGGCTGGCCCCGAACCTGGATCCTCCTGTCTCTGCCTCCCAAGTACTGGGATTACAAGGTATGTGCCACCACGCCCGGCTTGGAAGGCCTCTTTTAAATGCACATGCTCCAGGGAATTCTTAACACCTCTGAAGCACCCATTTCCTTAAGGATTTTTCTTCACAGCAGTAGGGAAATGAGACACATAAGACCGCCCATTCCTTCTTGCAATGTATATTGAGCACCTACTTTATGCGAGGAGATTCGGAGAAGATAGACCTTCATGTAGTTATTGGCTGTGTGGGGGTGCTGACAAATGGGCAAAACTGTGATAAAGGAATAAAAGGGCATTCCTGGATCTTAGCAGACCTTTGTAAACATGTGCAAACTGCCCAACAATTTCATAAGCCATAAATCTTGCCAGCCTATCAAGGGTTGTTATCACTAAGTCAAACCGCAGTTCACATAAAATATGTTAAATGATCAGAGCTGAAAGTATCACTGTAGAAGGTCTCTGACTTGTCATAAGTTGTTGTTGATGATGATAAATGAAAACAAATAAATGACAAATATAAATGTACAAGTCTATTTGCCTTCCCTGGACACCCCCTGCACTAGGACAGGCGGGGAAGTCACTGAAGTGGCCCCTCACTGAGTGAATGAGGGGCCACTTAGGACAGATCCTACAGGAGCTTCCTAAAGAAGCGCTGGGAAACCAGCGTACACAATTGGCATGTTTGTGAGCTTTACAGCTTTTCCTAGTACATTTTCTCAATGCTAAACACTCTTTCGTAGTGTGTACATACCTAAGTAAACCCACGTGGGTACAAGGCGCTGGAGGCTTGTTGGCCAGGCCTGTCTGGTTCCTCTTTTAATGGTTTTACTCCCATTAAGGACTAGTGCTTTGACTGGACCCTTCATTTTGAAATAACCGTGTTAGATCCTAATCTAACTTCCTGGTTCAGTCCCTACATTTGGGATAGAATGTGCAGAAAACGCCAAGGCAGCAAGCGCCATGGTGATTCACAGTGCCATCTGTCATAAAACAAAACGACAGCTTCATGCCATGAACTTTTGACTAAATTATTATGAGTAGTGGGAAAAATGGATGGGTGTGAACTCACATGCGATTTTACAGATATAATGAAGGTATGTGTCCATGGAAGGAACAGGGTGTTTATTTCCCTCCCTTTCAGGTGTTGTAAAAACTAAATTTACATCGAAATGCTTACACTTTAACTTGCTTTTTCTTCAGCCTTTTCTTGCTCAACCTCATTAAATAAGGGCAGAAAGTGTAGTACATACACAACGGAATACTATTCAGGTATAAAAAAGGACAGTCATGTGTGTGACAACATGGATAGAACTGGAGATCATCATGTTAAGTGAAATAAGCCACACTCAGAAATATAAGTACTGTATGATCTCAGGTACATGTGGAATATAAAAAAGTTGATTTCATAGAAACTGAGAGCAGAAGGGTGGTTACCCGGTGCTGGGGAGAGACAGGGAAAGGTTGATCAATGGGTACTAAGACTTAGGGAAGAGAAATAGGTTCTGGTGTTCCACTGTACAGCAAGGTGACTATAGATAGTGATCATGTACTGTATATTTCCAAAAAGCTAGAAGAAAGGATTTTGAATGTTTCCATCACACAAATGATAAATATTTGAGGAGACGGATATAGTATTTTGATTTGAACAGTTTCACAATGTATACATGTATTGAGACAGCACATGGTACCCCATAAATAGGCACATTATTTATGTGTCAATTAAAAAAAAACAAGGGCAGAAAAATAGGCAAGTTATGCCAACATTTAGTCACTCAAATAAAATGCAACCAACAATAAGAACAGCACTAGTAGTAGAGAGGAGAGACGCCTCCCCCCACTTCCTAGCTGGATAGACTTGAGCTTGTCATCTCACCTTGAAATTCCCATAATCCAGGCCTTGTCCGTCTCCCAGGATAGCCGTGAAGATCGAATGGGTCGTTAGTTAATATCCTGCTCTGCCCCCCTCAAAAAAAAATAGATAAAACAAAGGATGTAAAGCAGCCGCCTGGGTAGATGGCCACTCTGACGCCCTAAGCTACCGCAGAGGTGCAGAGCATTCTTACTAGTCAAGTCGGTGAAAGGACTGGATTCTAATGACCAGAATTCCATACCTAGAACCGTGCATACTAGAAAGGATAATACATTCAGTCTCGCCAAGTTTCTTTTTTTTCTTTTTTGGAACTGGATTGAACCCAGGGGCATTCTACCTCCGAGCCACACCCCCAGCCCTATTTTTTATTCTTTATTTTGAAACAGGGTCTCACTAAGTTGCAGAGGGCCTCACTAAGTAGCTGAGGCTGGCCGTGAACCTGCGATCCTCCTGCCTCAGCCTCCCAAGTACTGGGATTACAAGCGTGCGCCACCATGCCTGTACTACAGCAACTTACAATGAATATTTTACACGTCAGGTGCCAGGAGGGTTTTAGGATTTAACACCAGGGAAGAGCACGATATATCATTTTCCTAGTGCTGTGTGCCTGTTATAGTGCTCCTTTGTCCATTAATCGATGGCAGTGTCTTTTAGTGTCTGTCTCCTCTATTGAACTGTGGGTATCACGCAGCCAGGGGCCATGTCTGTTTTGATCACTGTGGTATCGCCACAGCCCACTCTGTCTGGCACATAGTGGGCCCTCCCTAATGGAATTGGAATAAAGGAATACATGACAGAGTGAGGAGCGGGTCTTCCTCTCCTGCTTCTGAACTAGCTGGGCTGGATAAGGCATACAGGCTCCAGCAAGGAAAGATTAACTACAGTAAAAGGTGGGAGGAAGCTGGGCACAGTGAGGCACACCTGTAATCCCAGTCCTTGGGAGGCTGAGACAGGAGGATCACAGGTTTGAGGCCAGCCTCAACAACTTAGTGAGACGCTGTTGCAAAATAAAAAAAAAATAAAAGGACTGGGGTATAGCTCAGAGGTAGAGCGCCCCTGGATTCAATCCTCAGTCCCCCCAAAAAAGGTGCAAGGGAGAGGTCCAGAGAAGTGCCGAGAGGCAAGTTAGAAAGAGCTCCGTGTCTCCACGCGTGTGCTTCCTTCCCCTGGCCAAGCACCCTCCCTGCACTCTGGGAAGTGTGCAGCCGCTCTGGCCATGCTCTGTTGGACTGGAATTACAGTATCTTGTTCCCGGCTCCAAACACAGAGCCAGTGAGTGAATGGCTTTCCCAATGGCTGCAGCCAGTGGAAAGACTGAGCAATGCGACCCAGCTAGGGCTGGACAGCCCAATCAAATAGAGTGCAAATTTGTCTACAAGGTGAAATCACATGGGGATATAAATACACACACATGTATGTATCCCCACGTATATATACACACGCCTACAGATAGGAGTGGTTGAGCCAGGTTAAGGGATTGTAGCGGATGAAGTAAAGGGGGTCCTAACATGCGCGCGCACGCGTGCACACACACACACACACACACACACACACACACACACGCAGAGTAAGAAGAGTAGCGGCTGGATCTCCCAGATGCGAGGTGAGGTACTCGTTGTTTCTGATTCAGGAAGTGATGGATGTGGAACCAGAAGGAGACGAGGGGAGGAGGGAAACAAATTTGACACCATTTGTCATGGGGTCAGAAGAGATTCTAAATTTCACTAAAAATTTTGTCAGCGTCAACAACATCCAGTAGTTATGCATAAATAGATATACCTCTCTCATCTGGGTAGGGAACGTTTCCCTAAATCGAAGCAAGGGTTATTTAAACATTTTTTGAACAAGGAATCCACTCGTTGGGTTCGCTGTTGTTTCCAAAACCTAGATGAAAATGTCGATAAGTAAAGTACCCAAATGAATGAATAAAGTAATTACTGCCTAGTTATTGCTGATCTGTTCAGAAGGAACATTTAATCTTGAGATGATTATTCTAAATTTGGTGGCCAAATCCTTGCTGAGGTCCTAGGCTCACTGCCTGCTTGTAATCCCAGTACTTGGGAGGCTGAGACCGGAGGATCCAGGTTCGCGGCCAGCCTCAGCTACTTAGTGAGGCCCTGCGCAACTTTGTGAGACCCTGTTTCAAAAAAAAAAAAAGAATAAAAAATTGGGCTGGGGGGTTTAGCTCAGAGGTAGAATGTCCCTGGGTTCAATCCCCAGTGCTGCAAAAAAAAAAAAAAAAAAGAAACTACTAATTCTCTGAAGGAGTGCATTGCGTTGAAATCAACTAGGCCAAAAGAACCCAACATTTGCCATCTTTGATTGAGGCATGGGATATTGCCTTATGTTAAAATGAGACGTTTAATATGTCTTTACTTACGTGAATTAAGAGACAGGGGCTGGACAGAATATCGTAATGTAAGTAAAAGGCATTCTTGGATCATACTGTTTTAGGAATGCCTTCTTGCAGGCAAAAGGCAACTGTCAGGAAAACGAAGATGGATTGAATGGTCCAGGACGGGAGCCAGCGCCGGGCTGATGAAGGGCAAAGCTAGCCACTCTAATTCAATCCTGGCTTACTTCTCCCTATCTGCTCCCCGACCCTGGTGCCATACGAGAGAGATGTATTTTAACACGTGGCCAATCTTCTCGTTAGTTCCTGGCTTCCTAATTTTTGTCCCCACTCCCCCTCACTTCTGTCTCCTCGCGAGTCAAGGAGAGATGTGAGGCTGTATATACACCCTCCCCTCCTGCATCCTCCTCATCCATCCATCCACACTGTGGGCAGCGTCATCTTATTACACAGATCGGAGTGTTGGGAAACTAGGTATTGGTCATCAAGGCGGCCCTGTCTAGGAAGTGACTAGCAGCCCAAGTGTGAATTAACCGCTGGCAAACTTTGCAAGACTGTTCTGTTCCAGGAATAAGGGAGATGATGATGACCATGAAACTCGGAAAAACTGGTTTGGGGCAAATGATATGATATATGATACATTTTCCTTCTATGGAGAATGACATGAGCAGAAGAGGGGAAGGTAATCCAAATGGTCTTTGGTTAAGAGTGCCTTACTTAGTCTCTGGATGTCTGGTAAGGTATGCGTTAGGTCTGAAATCCACATGCACGCAGCAGATGTTTTAATTTCTGTATTCATCTCAGGAATGAGAGATGGAGAACAAAACTGCTTAGAAATTAGTTTTGAGATTTTATGCTGTGATATTTTATGGGAAGAAATTTTGAAAAAATAGATAAATATAAAACTTAGAGAAAAAGAATTCTTAATTTCTTTGTCCAAAGGAAGGATTTCTTTTTATTTTTATACTAATTTTTATCACTATTATAGTATTTTTTTTAGTGTAGACAGTTGGCATTATGAACTCAGGTGAAGAAGTTTTTGTTTAAATTATAAAATTTCTGAGAACACTAATTTCACACCCATTTGGCCAATACTTGAGTTCATATCTGATATTTCCAACCAGGACACTTCCTTGGGCCAAACTTTTCTGTTTAGCTTTCTAAAATATATTAGTTAGCTTGTCTAGAGTTCACAAAAATGCTTTTCAAATATGTTCAGCAAGATGATATTAACCTCTCACGAAAGAGTCTGATTGACACAAAATATAATTATTTTTTTGGTGGTTCTGGGGATTGAACCCAGGGGCATTCTACCTCTGAGCTATACCTGCAGCCCTATTTTTATTCTTTATTTTGAAACAGGGTCTCGCTAAGTTGCAGAGGGCCTCACTAAGTATCTGAGGCTGGCCGCGAACCAGGATCCTCTGGTCTAAGCCTCCCAAGTACTGGGATTACAAGCGTGCACCACCACACCCGTCTCACAAAATATAATTTACATATCCTTGATGAATAAATTATCTTATTTATCTATCTATTGGTGTTGAGGATGGAACTCAGGGTCTTGTGCATACTAGGCAAGTGCTCTACCACTGAGCTACACCCCAACCCCACCTTTATCATTTATTAATCCTTGTTTTATTTTTTCTAAATATTGAGTTTATCTTTTACATGCATTTGTATCCAAGCAGTTCTCCTTTATTATATCTCCCGTTTGTTTATTATAATACATTCAGCATGGTTTTACCCATTACTGATTCTCAAAGAACCCAACCGGACAAGTGCTGGGTCCTAGGCATACTGGCCAGACAGGCTACGTGTTAATCTTTATATTCTCTGAAAGAGGCAAGAGCAAATGACACCTTCTCTTGAAATAACGTAGATCATAGAGATAATGTTAAAAAATAGGGACCCAGGACTCAGGTTGTAGCTCAGTGGCAGAGCACTTGCCTAGCACGCATGAGATCCTGATTCCACTCCCAGTATTGAAAAAAAATCTGAAAGAAAGAAGCCACTAATATTCTTAATATTCTCTCTACTTTGTGCCAACTTGAAAATTTTCAGGACAAAGGGTTTAAAAATGTATTCATGGCTCATACACAGGCGATCTTCATTATTTGTTCTTCCATATTTACATATCTGCCCGCTTTATAAAATTTATTTGTAATTCCAAACCAGGGTCTGTGGCACTTTTGTGGTCATTCCTGGCATGTGGCGGAGCAGCAAGACACTTGAGTCAGCCGATGAGCAGGGTCCCAGCTAAGGATGGACAAGACATCTCTGTCGTCTTGCATCAGCTGACACACTATTACACAAGTGTCCTTTTTGTGGTCCATTTAGTGCCCATTTTTGTGCTTTTTGTTGGTGGTTTGGCTGTTGACAGTGGCCCCAAGTGTAGTGCTGAGGTGTCATCTGTTGTCCCTAAGTGCAAGAGGTCACCATGTGCCCTACAGAAGAACTACGTGTGTTAGAGAAGTTTTGTGCAGGCATGAGTTGCAGTGTTGTTGGCTGTGAGTTCAATGTTAACGAATCAATAAGATATATTAAAGAAGGTGTCTTTAAATAGAAACACACATAAAACAGGGCTGTGTGGGAATCAGTTTACAAAGATGTTGTGGCCAGAGGTTTGCAGGAACCTAATGCTGTATCTGCAGGTTCCAGATCCATGGATCCAACCAACTATGGAAAATATTTTGGGGGAAAATAATGACGTCTGTACCGAAGATGTACAGACTTTTTTCCTTGTTGTTATTCCTTAAATTATGTGGTATAATAGCCATTTGCATAGCATTTCCATTGTACTAGGTATTGTATAAGGATTTCTAGCATCTGTGCCTTTTGGTATCTGCAGGGGGTCCTGGAACCAAGTCCCTGGTATATATCCAGGGACATTGTATTTCCCCTAGAAAGAATGGTTCAGTATTCACTAATTCAGTGTACCTTGAATAATAAGAATTGGCTGTATTTATATATAAATGTGTCTCATCTGTATCTAATTAGCAGTAAGGAAGTGCTGATGATACTGTAATCATGTAATTGTGTAATTATGCGTGCATGTCAGACAAGTTCAGTCTCCTATTCACTTGGTTCATTGTAGACAAAACCTGATTCTATTACTTCGATTGTATTAGTGTCCATAATGTTCTGCAAATCTTATTATTAGTCTCATTGAGTTTTGTCAATTGGCATTTGTAATAAAGAGGTTCTGATTAAAATTATCATTAGAGTAAAAGCTGGCAGGTATGTCTTTTTAAAGGCAAAATAACAACTAATTTAGTTTTGCAGATCAACCCATTTTGTCCCATCATCCCAGATGTAGAACACCTCTAAAAACTTAAATCGAGCAACACATATACCATTGATGGTAACTTTGAAGTAATTAATTAATTTCATTAAGTTAATGAAAAATGTGGGACTCAATGGGTTTTAATTGGCTTTATCATTAACTCTAGAATCAGGGGCAATCTGGACCAAAAATGGTTTTTAGAAAGCTCCCTTCCAGGGAAGAGAATATTCCTGGGCAGGATATATTTATAGCCAGAGAAGAGCAAGTGATGTAGAGAAAATGGAAGTGAGGTACAGAGACAGCCCCAACTGGTTACCGCTGGAGTTGACCTTATTTGAACATTTGGTCGCTTGTGATTGGCCAAGACTCAGCTACTTGTTTTAAGAGTGGTTACAGTCTTTTTACACATCAAGTTAGGTTGCAGTTCACTATATATGGAGGCAGCTTTAGGCCAAATAGTTCAATTCAATTTAGCACTCCTTATTACCCCATCCTCAGGTTTCAGTATCTCTTTTTTTTAATTATTGGTGCATTGTAATCATACATCTTGATGAGTAGGGAACGCTATTTTGCGAGATTAGGAAGCATGAGTCTTCCTTAACTGAAAAGATCTTATTTATCCTGTAGACCTAACATGGCACCTGGCACCTAGTAGGTACCCAATTGGATGGCTGTGTAGAATGTTAATTAAATGTCCAGTCATAAAGCATATTAAAAATCATACAAAATAAGTAGTGACTAATGTTTCATGGAACAGCTGGGAAACGGAGCCCTCAGGGCAAAAACTGTCTTAGATGTTTAGAGACTTAGTATTAGTTACAGAACCCATAAAATGCTCAGAAAAATTACCATATATGTCTATAAAACCACACAGATTTCTTGTGATAAGTAATGGAGTTTATATATTTTATTGGTTTGGCAACTGACAGTAATAAGTGTAAATAAACAACTGAGGTAACCTTTATTAGTTAGACATAGAATCATAAAATATCGCCCAGGGGACAGACAGGCAAAATTTAAATGCTGATATCTTGGCTTGGGAGTTATTTCATAATTAAGGTAACTCCTATCAAGAGGGCAATATTTTCCAGCTGTTCCCTGCAAATGTTACCATTCACATTATGCTTTGTGTTTTTGTTGAGTAATAGAAGGAATTAATTCTGAGCTTATAGTTTGTTCTGCATTTGGGTATCACAGTTTTAAGGAATAGATTTTTTTTAATCCAGGCAGTTGAACAGGATATAAATGTCATTTAATAATAGGAACTGAAAATTTAATAATATGGTATTAAAATGTAAGTATAAGTGAATAATACTAGTCCTGGTTCACTTTATTTCCTACATAATTCTGGCTTATTAATGGAATTTTTATTCAAAGGAATGCCATATTGCAAAAACATTTTTTTTAAGTAAGAAAGCTTTCAACAGAAACACAAAGGGAAAAAATGAAGATAAATGTTGAGATCCTTAAACATATTCTTGGAATAAAAGGATTCTTTTTGAACCGGGCGTGGTGGCGCATGCCTGTAATCCTAGTACTTGGGAGGCTGAGATAGGAGGATCCCAGGTCCAAGGCCAGTCTCAGCAACTTAGTGAGGCCCTCAGCAACTTAGTGAGACCCTGTTTCAAAATTAAAAAAAAAAGGGATGGGGTATAGCTTAGAGGTAGAATGCCTCTGGGTCCCATCCCCAGCAACACACACACACACACACCTCTTTGTATAAAATATTCAGGAAAAAAAATCCAGAGAGGTAAAGGTGGTTTTTACTTGGAGCATTTCCTTCAATCTTCGTGTAATTTGGTTCTATCAATCAGGGCATGAATAAATATGGAACTACTTGAGGCCATAAGTATATGTAAAAAACCAAGAATACATTTGGAAAAACCAAAAAGTATTTGCATAAAGTGAAAAATAAAATGAAACAGAAACTTTTCCAAGCAAACAGACGGGAGCCAGATGTCAGAAGCCCGAAGTCTCCCCAAATCAGGATGGCCAACGGAGCTTTGCAAGCGTATTCCATCTAACGTGGCTAAACAGATGTTGTACGATGGCTCAATTAATTCCTTTTCAAAGTAAAACTGATAATTTCTCTCTGTTGTATTTTGGCACGCTGATGGAAATATGACTGGCTCAGAGCAATGAGAAATGCCGTTACCTATGTTATTGGTTGAGTAGCAGAATTCTCGCTGAAAGGAAGAAAAATGAAATGTTACAAACGAAGAGAGATGTTTGATCGATTAAAATGAAAAGCATATTTATTATGCCTGACTACTGTATATTTAAATAGTCTCCTGCTACCAACATTTAAAAATTTTTTTCCCTCCCTTTTTTTTTTTTTAGTGCTTTTCACATTTTTTCCTCTTCTGGGAGAGATGCCTTATGCCAATTGGGCCACTACTTGATCCTCTTTCATTGAAGCAAACGTCCACCCTGACCAGTCTGCAATACAAAGAGAATCAAAAGTATTCTTTTGGCTCTCTGCATTTTGAAAATTAAACAGAAAAAAAATTTACTTTAGTCTTCCTCTTTTACTGTTCCAAACCATTTTTTTTTTGGAGTTGTTTCAGCCACAGAGAAGATTAAAGAAACAGGATACTTTTTTAGAAAAAGTATCTTTTCCATAGAAATACCTTATGTGACAGGCTATGTCATGGAAATGCATACTCTTGGGGCTGTGGCATGGTGACTATTTCTTGGCAGAAAAACCCAATTTCAATCAAGTACTCTTTGTATGTCCACCCAAACCGTTTCCAGAAGGTTGCCTGCTCACAGGTGATGGGCCTTTGTGCACCTAAGCCTGAGGAAGGCCAAGGGGAGCCACACACAATATTTTTTATTATAGGACTGTCCTTCTTAAAACATAGCCCGGGGGGCTCATGGTTTGAATTATAGGGTGTCTCGTGCGAAGCTCTGGCATCTGTTTTGACAATCATCTTTTTACAAATGTACTCTTTTGTGAGCTTGCGACCTAGAATGATAGAGTGACATGAATGCTAGCGAGTCACAGGTGCTTAAGTTGCAACAGGGACAAAACTAAGAGAAGGGAAAAACAAAATTTGATACTGGGTGCAATTTAATAAAAAATAATATATAAATAAAAGGCCTATCTATTGGCTATCTACCTGTAGTGGGCTGAATGGTGACCCCCCTCCAAAAAAAAAAAAAGAAAAGAGAGATGCTTATGTTCTGATCCCTGAAACCTATAAATGTGACCTTATTTGGGCAAAGGGTCTTTGCAGATGTAATCAAGTCAAGGGTGTGGGGTGAGATCATCTTGGATCAGGTGGGTGTGCTCTAAATCCAGTGACAAGTGTCCTTGCACGAGACATAAGAGGAGGGACAGACAGAAGACAAGGAGGCTATATGACCACGGAGGCAGAGATTGGAGTGATGTGGCCATAAGTCAAGGAACACCTGGAGCCACCAAATGCTGGAAATGTTAAGGAATGGATTCTCCCCTCGGCCTCTGGAGTAGCGCTGCCCTGCAGGCACCTTGACTTCTGACTCTTGGCCTCTGAGAGAATAGATTTCTGTTGCTTTTTGCAACCCAATGTATAATTTGTTACGGTAGTTATAGGAAATGAACGATCTATCAATCATCTATATCTGTCATCTATTGTCTATCATGTAAAATCTTCAGTGCTTAGCCTCTCACTATATCCCTGTTTTTGCCAACCCACTCTTTTTTATTTATTGATAAATACTTATCTCCTATATTCTAAAATTTTCTTACCGACTAGCAGAAAAATTATAAGTTCTAACCAGTCTCATTTTGAGGCAGTATTTTATTTCCATACTCCATTTTATTACATACACACATATACCCATATACACACACATATATATATATATATATATATATATATATATATGGACGTGGTAGCACATGCCTGGAATCCCAGCACTTGGGAGGCTGAGACAGGAGGATTGTAGTTTGGAGGCCAGTCTCAGCAACTTAGTGAGACCTTAGCAACTTAGTGAGACCCTATTTCAAAAAATAAAACATGAAAAAGGGCTGGGGTATAGCTTGGAGGTAGAATGCCTCTGAGTTCAATCCCCAGTACTAAAAAAAATCCTTATATTGAAAATAAATCTCATGCTGAACATGGTGGCACATACTTTTAATCCCAGTACTTGGGAGGCTGAGACAGGAGGATCGCAGGTTCAAAGGCAGCCTTGGCAACTTAGCAAGTTTCTCAGCAACTTAGCGAGACCCCATTTCCAAATAAGAAAAAAAATCAGGCTAGGGGTGTAGCTTGGAGGTAGAATCCTCTGGGTTCAATCCCCAGTAACACACACACACACACACACACACACACACACACACACACACAAAGAAAATAAACATCCCTGTGTATCTGTGCTGTCTCGGGGTATTCCTCAGTGCTGTGTTAGCTCCGAAGCATCCAAGAGGAAGGGACAGTGTAAACTAGAGTCCTTTATATTAAGCAGCTCCATGCCAATGCCATTTACTGACCATGATTTTCAGGCATGTTCTTTTGACTTAAAAGAAAGTCAGAATGTGTGTTAAGATGGTAACAGAACCAGGGTCTGGTTTAGGGTCTGGGGATGAGAACCGAAGCCATCCAAATACACCTGCTTCCATTTCATTCCTCCTTGTTTCACGTGAGTGTCCCGCAGCACCCTGGGAGTTTTATAGGCCGGTGTTTTGCGTCTCAGCTGCCACAGGCGCTCCCTGTCCCCTTAACTTCCCTTCTGCTCTCCCCACTGTCCGTGTGTGGAATTGGCTCAGGCTGAGTCATTTCACCATCCGCTACCCTGGCCCTCGCTTCCTGCGCCCTCCACTCTGTCCATGGAGACAGCTTCCTTGCACATAGCTTGCTCAGGTTACTGACAGCTCAGCTCCCCATCCTCACTCTGCTGAGAATGGACGCCTGTTTTCCTTTTGGAAATAGTCTCCTCCTCCTTATCCACTGATACATACCACATACACACACACCCTCACACACATACACATACAGTCATACATGCACACATACCAACACTCCACCCATACACATACCTACACCCATGTATGCACACATATGCACACACACCTCTGGACACGCTCACAGACACACATACACCCGTACATACGCACTCATATATATACTCCCTGTGCACATACTCCATGCATGCACACACCTGCACACGCAAATACATGCACTCACATTTGCACACCCCACACCCACATCAACATTTGCACATGTTATATACATGGTCTGCACACACACACCCATGTACCCTACATGGGGTACACACACAGTAAACCTATGCACACATACACACCTTGTACACATATGCACACCCTGAATACACATACAAACACACACATATGCACAGGCACCCAGGCATGCACACACATGCATGCCCCTGTGTGCACATATATACTCCCTGAATGCATTCCACACTCACACCCAGTCTCTTACACACATACACACCCTTGCATGTACACATGTGCATACATACCATGCATGCACACATAACCACACAAATACCCTACATGTATGCACACACATGTAGCACAGGGTGAACACTAGGGTGGAGTAGGGTCTCCAAAGCATGCTTGTGGATCCGACGTACAACCCAAATGGACTGAATTGCCCTGAGGCCAATAGTTCATTCCTAGCCTGGGGTCATGGTTCAGAAAAACATCCATGCACTTCTAGAAGCACAGATGGGAGTCATGTTAGGCCTTGGTTTAAGGTCTCTTGTTTGTTCAACACACATCGAGAATCCTGCAAAATCTCCTTTAGCCATGTATGTTCTAGAGTCTCTCTGGCTACTTCCCTCTCTCTTTCTCGGTAGTCCCCTGCTCCCTTCTTCAGGGCAGACCTCTTCTCCTGCCTCCACCCTCTTCCACCTTCCCATCTCAACTTTCCTGTGGGCCTGAATTAAGCCGCGGTTCTTCATCTTCTACTTCTCCATCTGTTTGTGTCTCTCTCTCTCTCTCTCTCTCTCTCTCTCTGTACTAGGGATTGGACTCCGGGGTGTTCTTCCTTGAAGCTACACCCCAGTCCTATTTTATATTTTATTTTGAAACAGAGTCTTGCTAAAAGAGCGGGAGCTGGTCTTGAACCTGTGACACTCCTGTCTCAGCCTCCAAAGTACTGGGATTACAGGTGTGCACCACCATGACTGCTCCACCTCTCCATCTCTTAACCCAGCCAGTGGTGGGACAAAACCTGGAAATCTCACCTCCCTGAACTAATGCCCCTTTCTATTTAAAGGTGGAGAGGGAAATAATAATAAGAAATTGTGCTTCAGTAATTAATTTCCTTTCATTCTTGACACACATGAATGAGAGCTATCACATGGGTTGTTAACTTAGGATATGGAAAAACCTGTTTCTTATGCTTGGACCTCTTTTCTCCTCTCTTTTCTTGCCATGAACGCCCTTGTCACGATTCCTCTCCTGGGGTTCACTCCTTAGCAAGGTAGAGCTTGGGGGGAATGCAGTACCAGAGGAATAGCGCCATGAATTTAGAATACAACAGGCTTGGGTATGAGCTTCAGTCTCACCTCTTAGGAACTGTCACACCATGAACAAGTTGCTTAAACACACACAGCCTATTGTCCCCACTTGTAGAGTTGTGAAGTTTCAATGGCATAATGCAATGCATCTCTCCTGGCTCGATGTTACAATGGTGTACCCAAGAACAGGCTAGGGAGTGCTGATGTGGTCCCCCTCAGCCTGTGGGGGGTTGGAGCCTGGGCAGGTGGCCTCCAGCTGAGAGTGGTCCCCTGAACGTCTCTCAGTTTGTCACGGTGCCATACCCATTTTCTAGATACACGGTGATGTGACCAAGATTGGGAAGCATTGAAGAAATGAATATAAAGTACCTGACACCTGGTGGGCGCTGTTCTCTCTTGTTCCCTCCCACATCTGCGCATGCCTTTATTACAGCACTTACAATAATGTGCTATCTTTATTTACTGCATATTTGTCCCCACCTCTAGACTCTGAGTTCTTTAAGTGCAGGAGGTGTGTGACAGTCATCTCTGCAGCCCGGGACCTAGCACAATGTCTCGTACATGGTAGGTACTCAGCAAGCACCCAGAGCATGGATGGATCCATGGGTGACGATTCCATGGGAGAATCTCTCCCGAAGCTTTCCAGCCACAGACCGACCGAGGATGGCCAGGAGGAAAGTATCATGTCTCTTGCCCAGTCCTCACCACACTGTTTAGCAGCGGTCACTGCACTGTGTGTTTTCTCCAGGAAGTATAACCTCATGCCGAGGACCAGGGCGAGGGGTCTGTGCCCGGCACTTCCCGATTCTGTGCTCTGGGTGTGGGGAAGAGAGAGGAGGATGTTCACAAGGGAGGGAGGGAGCCAGGTGCAGGAAAGAAAGCCAGGAGGGGTCATGGTCAGGCCCAGGCATCTTGTGTACTCTCGAGTTACTTCCCATCCCGTGTGCTGGGCTGGAGCTTCAGCTGCCGGGGGATGCCTCCGCAACACCCTTCCATGTCCAGCAGCCTGCGATGCTCCCAGTGAAAAGAAAATTCATCTCTCAAGAAGTATCCCCAAAAAGCTCTGTGGAAGGAAATGCTACTGAGAAGTGGGCATCACTCCCAAGGGAGTGAGCAGAAAGGCCCATTTTCAGGCTGTCTTGGATAACCTTGAATCACCTTGGGGTGTCCTTAAAGGGGGGTATTCTTCTACAGGGTGTGTGGCAGAACACACGCAAGTTTTGAGGCTCACTCAGTCGTTACTATAACTGTGTCCTCAGGCCTTATCTGGGGGGAAGGAGGTTGGCCAGTTCTTATCCCAAGAGGCTATTTTTTTAAGTGCAAAATTAGGGCCAATCTGTCGAGGTCTGAGCGTTTGAGCAAAGATGCAACACAGATACACAGAGCCTGAATTTAGTTCTTAATTAAGAGCTTTCATGGAAGAAAATTACTAACTCTGTGGGTTTCTTAATTGTCATTTGTACATTCCGGGACAGGATAGTGCTTTGTAAGGGGAATGCTGGCTCCCTTCTTGTGTCTCTCTTCTGTGCACCCCCCCGTCACTTGTGGGGACCCATGTGGACACCAAGAGAGAAGTACCGTTGGGCTTCTGTTCGAGTCCCAACTCATCAGATTCAATCAACTGCAGGTCAAAAATACACTTGGTTGTGTCTGTACTGAACACATTAATATTTTTTCTTATCATTATTCCCTAAACAATCTAGCACAGCAACTATTTACATAGCACTTATGTTGGATTAGGTATTATAAATAATCTGAAGAGGATTTCAACTTTTCAGGAGGATGTGCATAAGTTTTATGCACATATATGTGGGGCATTTTATATGAGGGGCTTGAGCATCCCCAGATTTTGGTATCCCAAGGGGGCCTTGCAACCAGTCCCTTGAGAATACTGAGAGGCGACTTGGTTGCATAGCATCTCGCTTTTCGTACTGTGGCCCAAGACCTTCACCATCCATATGCCCTGCGCAGTTGCTTAGAACCTCAGTCCTCCCCACAGACCTGCCACATCAGCACCCACTTTTTGACAAGATAACTTGAGTGCACATTAAAGTTTCAGAGGCACTGAGATAGTGGTATTTTGTGAGCAGATGGTCTTCTGATTCTGGACTCCAATCCTGCAGCATATGTACTGTGTAACCAGGACAAGTTACTCTGAGGTTCTCTGACGCTCAGAATCCTCATTAGTAACACGAAGTATGCATTCTGTTGTTGTTGATGGGATTAATTGGAGTGAATAGATATAGTGAAACTCTTGGCACCCAGTGTTGGAAATGGTTGCTATGGAGACGATAATCATTCCCCTTTGCCCTGCGCCCCAGTTCTGGTGCCTAGGATCCAGGCTGGTGCTCAGAGCAGGAGATGTGGGAGTCCTAGACTGACCCTTTGAAAACTAGGACAGGTAGCACTAAACAGCCCTTCTGATTGACTTAGTGTTTTGAGTCACTCGCTCACAGATATTTATAGCAATGGGTACAGTTGAGGAACAGTCTACTTTTATTATTTTACTAGGTATTTTTATTAATGCTATTGTTTGTACACGATTGAAGGAATTCATGAGTTTTTAACTTATAAATGAGAGAGGGTTTTAAAATTGCAGTCTTGAAAACTTATGGTTGTATGTTTTTGGCCCTTGAAATTAATGTCCTCTAGAGCAAGATGGGTATCTGGGTTCGAGGCCATAGATGCCATACAGACTACCCCTAGTGCCAGGTTAGAAGAGATGTAGCAGGGCTGCTGGAGGTGTCCCTTGGGGCAAAGCAGGTGTTGGGAAGATCCTGGTCTGGCAGCAGAACCAGGCACCCACAGTGTGAAGCTGCACGAAGCAGGAGGCAGTTGGAACACCTGTAGCCAGGGATACGCTTGGCACATCTATGAATCCCTTTCAATTGATTTTACAGTTTGCAGTCTGTTTTAATGGGCCCCTTTGCCTTGGAGGGATTTTTCCATCTTCTCTGCTAAGGTCCTCAAAGATTTTGGCACTTGACTCGGCCCTCGTGGTAAATGAATTGCTTGGTTGCTAAGCACTTGAAGCTTATCGTTGCCGGTGTGTTTTCCCCCGTGCAGTCTTACCCTGGTCCCCTGCTGCCCACTCATTTCACTTCTACTGTGGGGACTCCATAAATACACGTTCAAGTGGACACTTACATCATCACTGTTGGTTTAATGGTCAGAGCAGATGCAAGGAAAAGAGCAACAACAAGACATGTGAACATGTTACAGATATTTAATAAACGAGGTAGGAAGTCAAGGAACCTAGATGAAGTGCACAGAGAACAAATTTTTTTTTTCATAAGATTCTTCATGTTTGGCTGGGAAATGAGTTCTAAGGCCACTTCATGAATTCCCATTGTGGTAGCCACTCGATTATTCTTGGACAAAGCCATCTATCCCAAATCTTGGAGAACAGTCAGGGAAAATGTCTGAAAAGGCAAAATGAAATCTTTCTGTGTTCTGGAACATTGTACTTGGCTTTGTTCTGAGAAGCCAGGCCATGCTGATACGGTGCCCAGTGGAACCACTGCTCAGCCATATGATGACCTCTTGCTCCAGTGAGCTCTGTGTGCTGATAACTGTCATTCGAGGGACATTCCCCTAGCATCCTATCAGTCCAGTCTATTACCTACTGGTTAATATTGCATCTGGGGGCTGCCATGTGGATCGTGTGCTGTTGGGAAATCACTTTAGTGCTTACAGATGCTCTGGGAGCCTGATGCAACTTTTCAGATAACTAAATCCATAAAAATCTTTCGCTTTTCTCTCCATGATTAGAATATTTCAAATGAATGTGCTCTCTTTGGCCAAAACTATCTAGTTCTCCATTTCTTTGGTCATACCTCAAGAGACTTTCTGTTTTGTATATATGGGACTGATTATCTATACTGTGCAATTCTCCCAGAGACTCTCTGGAGAGTTTACCTTGCTTTCCATGTATGCTAACATAAGATTACTACTGGTTTAAGTTAGAAAATAATTATCTAACATTGGAGCTCAGAGAAATGTCCATATATATATATGGTGTGTGTGTGTGTGTGTGTGTGTGTGTGTGTGTGTGTGTGGACAGGAGTTTCTAACCAAGTTGGGGGGATTTGGAAAAGTGGTTATCAGAGAACAATAACAATAGCTTATAACATTTATTGAGTAAATACAATGTGTCAAGCATGTGAAGTAGTTTTCATTTAAACATTTTGCGACCTAAAGTTGATGGCATGGAAGTTTTGAGAATTTTACTTCCTTGCTTAGTGTTTTACAGCTAGGAATGATAGAGTTGATCTCAATCTATAGACAGAGAATGCTAGAGTGCTCATATTGTGTCTTTTCAATGAGTGATCCATTAGTATTCTTTGGAAACATGAGTGCTATTGGCACATACTAGCCTCGAAGGTGCTGAAAATGGTCACAACAGAAAAAGTATAGGGCCTGAATGTGTATCCCTTTTCATGTTGGAAAGAAAGATGGTGAAAAGTTGGTGTGGTAGCACATGCCTATAGTCCTAGTACCTGGGAGGCTGAGACAGGAGGATCATAGGTTCATGCCAGCTTCAGCAACTTAGCGAGGCCCTTAGCAACTTAGTGAGTACCTGTTTCAAATTAAAAAGGGGGAGGGCTGGGATGTAGCTTGGAGGTAGAATTCCTCTGGGTTTAATCCTCAGTACCACACACACACACACACACACACACACACACACACACAAGATATGGAGAGAGGCTGTCATGTCTTTTATGCGATTTCAGCCCATCATCTGGCCTCCAAAATTCCCACCCTCCTTTGTTTCTCTACTTTTCTTTGACTCATTCCAGAAGAACACAAACTTGTCAAGGACTCTTGTTGAGAAGTCACAAACTTTTCCCAAGTTTCAGTTGTTGTTGCTGCTGCTGCTCTCCTCCTCCTCCTCCTCCTCCTCCTCCTCCTCCTCCTCCTTCTCCTCCTCCTCCTCCTCCTTCTCCTGGCTGCTTCTTTTTATTTTTTAAAGCATGCCTGGGCAGCTGGGTCAGGGAGAACTTTAAAAACACTCTAGTTTTGCCAGCAGACTGAAGAGAGAAAATTCAAGTCCCGCGAGACAAAGGGGCAAAGTCGCGGGTTTGGCGCGGGCTC
>PVJS01037762.1:0-19738 GCA_004027185.1 Glis glis
CCGAGCTACACCCCCGGCCCTATTTTTTATACTTTATTTTGAAACCGGGTCTCACGAAGTTGTGGAGGGCCTCACTAAGTAGAGAGAGAGAGAGAGAGAGACAGGGAGAGAGAGCTGAGGCTGGCCGCGAACCAACCCGGACCCTCCGGTCTCTGCCTCCCAAAGTACTGGGAATACAAGTGTGCGCCACCACGGCCGGCTTCAAGATCCCTTCTAACAGAGAATCATTCACTGAACTACTGGGTTCCTTTACATACAATGTTGCTGTGCCAGACTTTGAGGATGTATCAGAAAAGAATACAGTTCTAACATCTATCCTTCTGAGCTTTACAATCTAATACATTGATGTGGAAAATTATAATGGTTAGGAAGATTAAAATGACCCTTGGGCTAGTTACTAAGTGAAGAATTAAGGGTTTTAGAATTTTAGAATTCTCTCTTTCATAAGTCCTCGCCCTCTAAGGTCCAAGGATAACCTGGCATTTAGACATAGCTTCTTCTTGTGATTTTATGAGGATAGATCAATTTACATAGAATACTGTGAATTCTATTAAATATGGACTCTTTCAGGTTTCCAAGATTGCTTCTATCTTTGATTTAAGTATGTATTCAATCTACAGTTAAACTATAACAGTACGGAAATCTTTGGAGGTATAGGCTTTTCTCTTGAATGGTTCTTCTTAAAGCAAGTAACATTGTTTAAAGGCTTTCAGATTGAGTAAGGTAGACAATCCCATTCTGAAATATGAGACTACTTCACATTGAGCAAGGGAGACAATCTCATTCTGAAATAATTGACTACTTTGCATTCACATTTACAGCTTAAAACTTTGGTCACATCAGTGATGGCTTAAAAATTAACACAGGTAATTATATTTCTTTGAAGTCCAAAAACTACTTCTTTGAAGAATTCAGGCAGGAAAGAATACAGATGGTTAAGGTTCATCAACAACTTGTATATTTCAAAGATGACTCCCACCTACAGTTCACATTTCATTTTTGGTTAAATTCTTAAGACCACAGGACCACACTCTTAATAATAAAACATGGTATTCTCCAGAAGCAAAACAATTATCCTTAGACTTTCTGAATGAGATCATTTCCATATTTCTTTCTTTTACTCAAATATACAGAGTACAATGTGCCATTCTATAGTTTTCAATGATACAATGATAAACATGATACTGCCCTTAAATTTACAAAGCAGGAATATAATTTAGGTAATTTTTACATAAATAAAAAGCTTTATTTTCACATGTCTTTCTATATAGAGCTGAACTGAGAGAGGATGGAAAGAATACAACATAATAAATGTATAGAACTACATGAACACTATCATTTCAAATAAATTATAAAGAATATGATTTAAGATTAAATATCTCCACACTCCTCCATAAAGTAACCCAATACCAGGAATTTGGCTATTATAATTATAGTAAGAATAAACTGAGTATGGAATGTATGATAAAATTTGGCGCAGGGAAACATCTCAGAATTCTGTGCAACACTTTAGATTATGACTAATCTAAAGGTGTCTGCTTTGACTTTGGCAGATGTACAACTAGGTAGTTTCCCGGGGCCAAGGGAAGCACAGAGGGAAAGAGTCAGAGAAGGAAGGGAATAAGCTTCAGTTACCTGGTGAAAATAAAAGAAGTCAAGAAGGGAGAGGTCCAAAGACCAAGAAGAGCACTATTGATAAGATTGTAGAGTTTCTGCTACCATTTCATCTTTTAAATAGTAGCTGCCCCCATAAGCTTCATAGTGGAAGATTTAAACTCAAAAACCAATTAGAGTACCGTTCTCCATTATAGGTCTATAGATCCTGTTCAGGTCTGAGTATTAGATCTCAGAAGCGTTTTATATTTCTTTTCTTTGTTTTATAATTAGCGACATGTATGCTGCATAGATTATATTTATCTATGCTTTTCTTACTTGTTTTTGTCCCTCCTCACAACATGCTTTCAAACAATGTTGCCACCATACTTAAAGAGAGAGAGAGAGAGAGAGAGAGAGAGAGAGAGAGAGATTGTAAGCAAGGTGAGGAAATCATTAAATACCAGATGAAGGTTTTTAAAAATAGTGGTTCATGTTTTTTCCCTATACATGCTATTGTAAACTATACTTTTTTTTGTACTGTCCATTTTATACAAATAACTGGAAAATTAAAATAATGCCAGAGATAAGGGCTTAGTTGTCAGTTTTAATACAACAGAGACAAAGACAGAATTCCTGAAGTCTGCTGAAAGTAGTGAATGACTATTCCACCTCTCAATATCACACTCACTGGGCATATAATTGAGAAGGCAAAAATTCAACTGTGTACTCAATTTTATGAATATGAAAGAACACGAACAACATACTAGAAATACATTGTTACTAATTCTGTTTAAAACATAAAGTATAATTAAGAACGTTCTTTTATTAAGGGAATGTGTCTAAAACTCGTCTCAGTGCTGTCCAACTTTTATATTATTCCATGACTCTTATAAAAACATTTTCCAGGAATTCTCTATTATGAAAAGGAACTACCTGTAACACAAAGAGGTTGTCATTTCTTGGTACACTGAGAATCTAAATGATGCTAACCTGTTCCACATTTTCCCCTTCCTTTAGTACAGAATGAGCATCTCTAATCCCAAACTCCCAAAATCTGAAATGCTTCAAAATCTGAAACTTTATGAGTTCTGACATGATGCCACAAGTGGAAAATTCCACACCTGACCTCATGTGATGGGTCACAATCAAATGCACAAAATTATTTAAAAATATTGTATAAAATTACTTCCAGGCTATGTGTATAAAGTATACATGAGCCGGGCGTGGTGGCGCATGCTTGTAATCCCAGTACTTTGGGAGGCGGAGACCAGCGGATCCGGGTTTGCAGCCAGCCTCAGCGCTCGCTCTCTCTCTCTCCCTGTCTCTCTCTCTCTCTCTACCTAGTGAGGCCCTCCACAACTTCGTGAGACCTGGTTTCAAAATAAAGTATAAAAAAATAGGGCCGGGGGTGTAGCGCGGAGGTAGAATGCCTCTGGGTTCAATCCCCGGTACTGCCAAAAAAAAAAAAAAAGTATACATGAAACATAAATGAACTTCATGTTTAGACTTGGGTTCTACCCATTAAATATCTCATTATGTATAAATAACATGTCTAAACATATAAACATAGTATGTATAAATAATATGTCTTAACTGACTTTCCCTCCTAATAGCTGAGTATAATTCTCCATTGCTTTTAGTTAGAAACATTCAGCTATGTTTGATATACTCTAGCATGAAATGTACTTCATCTGTTCTAAAAATTAGTATTTTGTGGCATAAATAGTAATAATCAATATAGTGATATCCTTAACCATGACAGTTTTCACAGCAATAATTTTGACTTTCATCTCAAAACACTGTGATAAAAAAATTAGTTATATTTATCAAAATTCAGGTGATTTAAGAAAAATGGCAGAGAAAACATCATTTTCCAACAGCTCATATAAAATTAATAAATATTTTCTGAGGTTCAATACCAAGCTACTTTAATTAATTAGGCAAGATGGGATTTACTAATGGAAACTTCCTTCTCTGGGTATAATCAGTAATTTAAAAAAAATTTTTAAATTATAGATCAGAAAGACTTATTATGAAAGAGGGAGATTAAGAGCAGACCTTGAAGTATTTCTTTTGGAGTAGTCCTGGGCAGAAGGTTTTTATTAAGGCAGTGATCCTCATGGGGACACAGGTGATGATTGCAGTGGCAGAACTAATATGCTTTACTCTTTAATCAATTAACCCACCTCTATACATATACATATTTCTGGCCTTTAGACAACTGCTACTCTCTCTTTAGCCCCTAATTTTGTTAATGCTGTTGTGTTAACATTAAAAATGAATTCATTTTATTTAGATGGTTCAAGATAATTTTAAAAATTTACTCTATAAGCATACATGTACAAAACAAATGAGTGCTATAGTCATTTATGTAGAATTCTTCGTCTGAATTTTTTAAAGACATCTTCTCTTAGCCTTTCCATTTACTATCACACTTCTCTTAAGAGTGTCATTACTCTATAAACCTCCCACTTGAACTTCCAATCACTGAAATTTACCTGTCACCCTCAACACTGCATTAATCTCTCAAGGTCAATGACTTCTTAATCATTAAATCCAAGAATATCCTCTTAATCTGTATCCTATTGATGAAAATAGTAATTTGTTAGTTAAAAAAACACACAAGGTTCTAGTTCTTAAAATATCTTTCTATAATTTTTCATAAGTCTTATTACCTTTATTTTTCATTAAACCAAATTAGATTCAATTCTAGTCATTAAAGCAATAATATAACTTGTTTCTTGTTTCAGATAGTAAATATTTAATAGAGACACGGTTCACATAACTTCATTAGAAATCCTATAAAAGAAGATTAACAGAATTTTGGGGGAAATGCTTTAACTCAGATGGAGGAAACACATTGATTTTATGAATTCCTCCAGAGTTTCTTTCAGTAGAAAATATTTTGTGGCCATCATTTTCCTTTATAAACATTCACACTACAGAAGTCTGGATTATGGTATTTGTCTTAAGGAGATTTGCCAAGTGAGCTGTTACCCAAATGATGTTTTGAACCTTAATAATCATTGCTATTTCATTCTTAACATCTAGTGCTTTGGGTCTTTATCAGAAAGCTCAGAGCCTTGGAGTTTTATATATGGTTCTTCCTATTTGTTTTTAAATGGCTAGAAGAATACACAGTATTGTTTTATTGTTTAAAGAAGAAAATGACACTCATATGTAAGATATTCCCCAACGTAAAACAAACTGTCTCACCTTTTAAGAAAGGAATAGCTGATAAGTATAGACTATTTGTACTCTGCTTATTTATAATCTTCTCTATACATGTATTTTAAAACAAGAAAACCTATGGAAGAATTTTGGAATTGGTAATAAACACTGTTTCTGAAGAAACAGCTTCAAAATTTTATATCATATATTGTTTTAAATTGAACTTGATAATGTTACTAAGATTTGGTATTTGTAATTCACAAACTTATCCTATTAACATTTCAGCAAACTAAATGAAGAACTTTACATGTAGGTTCACACATATTTATCTGTGTAGATAAGTAGATAGATAATATATTTCAAACTAAAATCAAAACACTATCCTCCTTTATCACTGTAACATCTTTTGCTTATGGATAACTTTTAATACTAACATGCCTAAGAAAACAAAAATCATGCCCCAAATGAACAGAAATCAACTGCTAACCACCACCAACAACAACACCCAAAGGTATTCAAAATCAATTTTCAGCTATTAACTTAATTGGTAAAATAAGCACTAATATGTCTAATTAGATCCTCTCTACCAGACATTACTTATTGCCATGTATTATATTTCCTCTGCCACAAACATTTGAAGAATATGTCCAAAATCTTATATCATACGGCAGAATGAAAATAGGGTCACAGTATGACTCTCAGATTAGCAGTGATCATCTAATATTTTTTATAGTTTTTCTTGGCTCAATGCCATTACCCTTTCTTCTCCTTTCTACACCAATTAACCAAGTCTCAAATAGATTATAAAAACATGATTCTGCAATCCTAAATATGTTCCATCTTTCTTTGCTTTCCGCACCTCCCCTTCCCCTTTTTTCCATCTGTCTGTTCTTCCTTTCACCTATGAAGCATGTGTTAAGCGCCTACTACAACAGATATATGTACCAAGTAACATCCTGAGTACTTCAAGAGCTCATATGAATTGATAAACAATTAGAATCCCAATACTTAAGTGAGTAAATGACATAAACAGACAATTCTCAAGGGGGGGGGAGGGAATAAAGAAATGATCCTATTCATGGTTCTGCCTTATTGCTAATGAGCTTGTGTTCCTATTAATAGCAAGTATAGTGCACATTAATGGTAGATGAGTTTCTTCTCTTATATCGATTGGTTAATGGGTAATTGCTTCTTACAGTGCTTGTGTGAAAAGGATTCTGAGGCCAAGCCCAGGATCTTTAGAAACTATTCCATGACCAATTATCTGTTTTTATCATGGATTTTGCAAAGTATTGTGACAGCACACATGCCATATTTCTGCATAGCAAGTACTCAAAATTTGTAGAGTGAATTTTACTTTCCTGATTTCACATTATTTTCCTTTCATCTATTTTACAAATTAACATTTTCTTGTTGCATTTTATATATGTTAGAAATGCATATTAGCACAATGGGATGCCATTGACATTTTATTCCATAGTGTCAATAAAGACTGAAAAAAAAACCAAAAATACTCAATGCTGTTGAGTTTTGGCAAAATGAGTACTTATTGTGCCAGATAATGTAATTAGTATTCTCTTTCTGGAAAGAAATTCAGCATATGTACCAAAGGCTAGAACCATTTATACTCTTCAACCCAGAAATCCATTCCAAGGAATGGAAATTCAAGCAGAAAGAGGTTTAATGCTGAGGTAAAATAACTGTGAGAAAGGAAAATGACCTAAATATCCAATGAAAAATTGTATATACAGCAAGATTCTTTCCATCATATTATCCTTTAGAAAAGAGAGCATCACCTAATGTGTGAGCCCTACAAAGTCTACACTACTGAGTCCTCTCTTATTCTTTACTTTGAACAATAAAGTACTATTTTGGGAAAACTATCATTAGTCTGAAATTATTTCAAAGAATATAGTGTGATTGCTTACTTGATGAAAAATCACCTGATGAACTGGCTCCCCCCAAACAAACAAACAAAAAAGGCAAAGAAACTTAGCACAAATTTAGTAATTATATACTGAGGTACAGCTCTTCAGTTTTTACTGAGACTGGCCTCAACCCTGTGATCCTCCTATCTCAGCCTCCCACGTACTGGGATTACTGGTTGTGTAAATACTGCATGTTTTCTTAAAAAGATCATATTAAGCTGGGTGTGGTAGCGCAGGATTGTAATCCTAGTAATTGAGAGGCTGAGACAGGAGGATCGCAGGTTCTAGGACAGCCTCAGCAACCTAGTGAAATCCTGTTTCCAAATAAGAAATAAAATCGGTATGGGGGTGTAGCTCAGAGGAAGAATGCCTCTGGCTTCAATTCCCAGTACTACAAAAAAAAAATCATATTAAAAAGCAATAGTGTCAGGCAATTAAGTGAATTCTCCAGTTTCCTACTAGCCTTAGGCTTGTTTCTATTTCTAACAACTAAAGCATAACACCCAAATATAGATTCAACAATTAGCTAGTCATGTTTATATAATAGTCAAGAACATATCAAATGCTAATTCAGATTAGAAAAAGAAAAGATTGATTTATTATCTTAAACTACATTTTGCTGGCCTTACAGAGTATTTCCCACTGATTCTATTTTCAGAAACAACTTCAGATAATTGGTATCATTTCTTCCTTAAATGTTTGGTAGATTTCATCAGTAAAACGATCTAGGCCTGCTGCTTTCTGTTTTGGAAGGCTATTATGATTATTGATTCAATTTCTTTAATAGATACAGGCCTTTTAGATGATCTGGTTTTTCTTGTGTAAATTTTAGTAGATTATGTCTCTCAAGGAGTTGGTCCAATTCATCCACATTATCAAATTTGTGGGAACAGAATTGTTCATAATATTCTTTGAGTATCCGTTTACCATCCACGGGATCAGAAGTGATGAACTGCTTTCATTTCTGTTATTAGTAATGTGTGTCTTCTTTTTTTTTCCCTTGGCTAACTTGGATAGAGGTTTATTAATTTTATCTCTTCTTAAGGAACTAGCATTTGGGTTTGTTGATTTTCTCTATTGTTTTTCATTGATTTCTGTTCTAATTTTTTATTATTTCTTTTCTTCTGCTTCTTTGGATTTAACTTGTTCTGTTTCCTAAGGTAGCATATATTACTGATTTTTACATCTTTCTTCTTTTCTGTCATATGTGTTCAATGCTATACATTTCCCTGTTAATATGGTTTTCACTACATACCACAGATTTGGCTAAGATGTATTTTTATTTTCACTTAGTTCAAAATGTTTTAAAAATTTTGACTTACTGTCTGACTCATATGTTATTTTGAGATTGTATTTTTTAATTTACAAAATTTTGGTATTTCCCAGCTCTTTTACTGATTTCTAGTTTAATTCTACTATCATCTGAAAGCATACTTTGTATGATGATCTATCTTTATAAATTTCTTAAGGTTTGTTTTATGGTCCAGAATGTAGTCTACTTGATGAATACTTTGAAAAAATTAATAAACTGCAGCAAAGTAAGCACTTATTTTGTGTCAATTACAAATATATATGTACCAGCTGAAGGGGGGCATGGACACAGCTTTGTTAATTTTGGGGGAATGAATAACTGGGTTTTGGAATAAAATTTCCAGCAATCATATTATATACAGATTTAAAAAGTGCCATATCTCGATTTTGAGATACATATAACTTAAGAATGATGATAGGAGCAACAAACATTGGGGTTTTAATTTTATTTTCATGAAATATAAGTGCAAAAATAAAAGATATCTTTACTATGTGAACTGTCACAATCTGAACCCAGAATGATTTGAATATTTTGAGACCAGACTGGGAAAAAGATAATCCTTGCTATCTAAAGACATAAGTTAAATAGATTTTAATACTGAGATATATATATATTACTATATATATTAGTTATATATATATATATTCTTGGATGATAATATCTGTGATTAAGCAGAGTACATGAGGGGGGCATTTATTTTACTGAAAATTGGGTATTATATTTTATTCAGGATCAATTTATATTTAGATATATACAATAGTATGTTTTTATGAAGAAATACGAAGAATGAGTTTTTTGTTGTTATTGTGCACTCCAGTTCTTTTTTTATTTGTATTTTGAGACAGAATCTCGCTAAGTTGCCCAAGCTGGCCTTGAACTTCCAATCTTCCTGCCTCAGTTTCCCAAGCCCCTGGAATTACAGGCTTGTGTCAACTGTGCCCAACTTAAAATGAGTGTTTTATTGGCAAAGGAAGAGAAGCTTACAAAATTGTCTGTCATGGTCTCTATTGTGTAAAATAAACAATGCCTAGTAAAAAAGATTGAAATGTACCTAAATGTAACCAGAATTAAGTAATCTTTTTTCTGTCTATAATTTCTATATGCAAATTTTCCAAACCTCCCTTTCATTTATAGTCAGAATAGTGAATTTTAATACAGTATTAAGTACTACAATAGAGGTACAAGAAAAGTTCAACATCGGTAGCAGAGTATCAATTATTTTGGGAAGTTGGGAAGGAGAAGATGCTTCAAATATACTCTAAGATAGCAATAGTTTATCAGAAAGAAGATATAGCATTTGCAACTGACAGAAAGTGGGAACAAGCATGTACCATACTAGAAGAATATAAAACAGTCCCACATGACTAAAATAAAGGCTTCAAGAAGAGTGGGAAGAATAGAAGGAATAAGTTTATATATGCATATTGGTGCCAGAGACTATCTATACTAAGAAGTGTATAGTTTTTTGAATGAAAAAAATCTAAATCAAGCCATCTTAGGCTAAGTAGTTTTAATGCTTAGTATTAAGTAAATCTGACCTATAACAGTCATATTTGGATACTTTCTTTTAAATACCAAACTTTTTCCTTTAAAACTAAATCAGAGAAAAGAATTTCTGACTATGACAGAGTACAAGGTTGCCAAATTTACTCCACAAGAAACTACTATGAAACTGGACAAAATCATCAAAACCAGCCATTCCAGAGCTCAAACAAAGGCAAATAAGTTTAAAAATGTCTGTTTATGAAAACCAGCTGAATGTAGGTTAAGAGCAGTGGGGATCTGTGGTATCCTTCCTTGCCTGGAGCGGCTCTCATTAACCCCATCCCCTACTCGGTTGGTATGAAAATTCCTCCAAGTCAGGGCTGGCTGGGATCAACAGAAGCCTCACTGATGTAGGGGGCTAACTGGATTTGCAGCAAAGGATGAAAAACCTACACAGCATTCTCAGTAAAAGTAGCAAACTTGGTGGAAACAAACGGAACATCAGCAGCCATGCTGGTCTCGGGTTACTATGCCAAGTCTTGGTTGGGTTGAGGTGCAAATTGGAGGACTAGTCAGAAACTAAACAGAAAGATCCTGGAAATGAAATAGGCATAGAGGGACTAGGTAAACTCTTTTTGTGTGTGTGTGGTACTGGGGATTGAACCCAGGGGGATTCTACCTCTGAGCTATACCCCATCCCTCTTTTTTTATGGTTTACTTTGAAACAGGGTCTCACTAAGCTGCTGAGGCTGGCCTCAAACCTGCAGTCCTCAAGTTTCAGCCTCTCAAGTACTGGTATTATAGGCGTGCGCCACCATGCCTGGTCTAGGTAAACTCTTCACATAGCCATGGCTGATGAAGAGGCTATATGACCATGCAGGGGACACCCAGGAGGGCCAGGCAGAATACAAAATGTGAAGCTGACTTGAAAACTGCCTAAATTTAAATGTACTCCTCAACACACACATAGATAGGCAAAGGGAAATCTTATTGGTTTAGAGGTATTTCAGCACAATGTCTGACCTATTATTGTTGGACCACTAAGCTTTACAGATCCAGTTGCAAACCCTAGGAAATGGCCTAACCAAGGGGGGAAAAAAGAAAAAAAAGACTGAGCATAGACATCAACATATACAAATTATGAAGGGAGCAGATTCCACAGATTAAGGCCAAGCAAATTACTGAAAAACCCATACCCCTTCCTTGGGGGGTTTTCAAATTGAGTTTCTATACTACATTATCCACAATGTACAGTGTTCAACAAAAATGATGAGACATGCAAAGAGAAACAGAAAAGTGTGGTCCAAACTCAAGAAAAAAGATCAGTAAATAAATGTTAACTCTGAGCCCAAATATTGGATTTAGAATACAAAAAACTTCAAAGCAATGATTAGAATAATGTTCAGCAGGGCATGCCCACAGCCCTAGCTACTTGGGAGGCTGAATCAGGATTGCTTGAGCCCAGGAGTTTAAAGCCAGCCTGGGCAATGTAGCAAGACCTCATTTCAAAAATTAATTAATTAAAGAAAAGAAACCACGTTTAAAGAATCAAAGGAAAATATGATGACAATAACTGCAAATAAGGGAATCTTAATAATGAAACAGAGACTATAGAAAACCACCACATAGAAATTCTACATCTGATGTTTTCCATATTTACCTGTTTCTGATAGAAGTATAAGTACTTAATTGCTTATAATGGTTAACATTTTAAGAGTATACTTTTCATGGTTAGTTTGCAGCATCTATCAAGAATGTTTCTAGAATTATTTGAGTCCAGCATTTGCAGGCAATAAAATATCATTTGATACAAAAAATCCATTCTGGCACTAAGATGCATAAATATTTTTTGATACTAATAATTATTTGGATTGGAATACTCATATATATACGTATAAAATTTGTGCCTATATACATTATAATACATTACTAGCAGGCAGATTTTCAGATCAACAATAAAATAATGAACAGTTGGTACTATTAATAATTTTTCATTTTTCCCTTGTAATTTCTTAGTGGATAGCTATTTTAAACAGTTTAACTGTATTTTGCTATTTTGATTCTTTGTAGTATCATAAGAAGCATTACTATAACATTTAATAAGCTATTCTTTCTCATTTTTAGTGAACATATACTACAGAACCACTAATTTTCCAGAAATTTTTAAAATTTCTATGCTAGTTTACTACCTAATAATATTAAAAATCTGTATTTATCAGCCTAACATATTACCAAAGAAGCAGGTGAAGTGTCTACTACTTGGTATAAACCATATAGTATTTTACATGAACACAGCTACCTAAGATAATGTTAACTGAAATAGAAAAAGTGTACTTACTCAGTAATAAATTCAGGGTTTGTAAAGCTGAGGTTGGTTAAATGACCTTCAAGTTTAGAAGACTCATGCATGTTTAAGGCTGGAGTGGTCTTAGTGGCGAGTATAGCTCTTTTTTCATCTTTCTCAAGTGCTTTTCTCTTCCCACCATTTTGGAAATATTCTCTGCATACACTACAAATCAAAATAAAGTTATATTTTAAAATTATAGACATGACTATGAAATAAAATAGAAAAGACATAGCTTTCTTAATCAAGATAGGAAACTTTCAAATCATTCTATTTTTAAATGTAAAAGGCAAGTTTGAGTATTTTATAGCACTCAAATAAATTGTTAAAATTACTATACAACATGGAATGATTATAGAGGTTTACTAAATAAAAAAAAGTTTTGCATGAGTATAGATGTGTCTGTATATGCTTTATTTAATTTTAACTAAAACACAAGTTGCTCCAACAAAGCTTTGATAACCATTATTCAGTAGATAACCATTATAACAGCATTCAGAAATAACAGTAGTCAGAGTTCATTTGGAGCCAGCTTTGCTGGTAGTAGACAACCCAACAGTTGCTTTCAAGGTCCCTTTTGGTTTATTACAACAAAGTCAAGTTGTCAACATATTAAGAGATCATTTTTCTTTTTATTTGCTTTAAGAGAGGGCATAAAACTCTAGGTCAGGTAAAAACAGTTATCATACTATGCTGGAAAAACCACTGTTTTTCCTCTGCTCTCATACCATAAGAATCAAAGAGGTCCTCTGTGACCTCCAAAGGTGTGGGGATTTCTCCCCACCAGTGAGCAAGCAATTAATTTTTCATAGGGTGAGTTTGTGGGAAAGAGTGAGTGAGGAGCTTCCATGTCCTCTCCAGACACATCGCCCTCCAGGACCCTCTCCATGTTCAGCTATCTAAAAGCTCTCTGAACTCTGTACTTTTGGGTTTTTATGGAAATATCCTTGCAGAGTTATGATTGAAGCATGTGCAACCATGTTGAAATGTGATTGGACAAAAAGAGTATGCTCTGATGCCAATAGTCTAGGTTTGGAAACCCTGCAAGTCTGGATTCCATATTATCTGGGAATATACTGTTGCACAGCTCTGCTTTATTCATTTTGCAATTATATATACATATATATATACATATATATACATATATATACATATATATACATATATACACACACACACACACACACACACACACACACACACACATATATATATACATGGTTTGTCCCCATTAAATAAGTTGCTGGCCTTTTGGCTAATATGTATGTATAATTTAAATATTAAGGAAAGTATTCACCAATTTTTTTTTATTTGCAGTATTAGGGATTGAACTCAGGACCTCACATAAGCTAGGTGTATTCTACCACTGAGCTCGATTCCTGGCCCTTTTTTTTTTATTATTTTGAGAAAGGTCTCACTAAGTTGCCCGTATTAGACTTGAAAGTGCAATCCTGCTTCAGTCTCAGGAGTGGCTGGGACTAGAGGCATGTGCCACTGCGCCCTGCACCGATTTGTATTTTTCTATTGTGTTTATTAGGAATGAGCATTGAATTTTGTTGAGTGACCTTCATCATCTATCAACAAGAAACACTCACTCTCAAGGTATTTGAACTTGGAAGTGAACTGAAACTATATAATTAAGTAATCCAGTTCCAGTCCAGCTCAATATTGATGGTATTAAAGTGTTTGGTCTCTCATCCTAGCTGTCTGTCAGATAAAAATCATGTCCTCTCTGGGAAAAAATTATATTTAAGTCTGTGTCTTATAAACACAATGCCAGTATTAAAAAAATTACCACACACATAATGAAGCAAGAAAAAATGATCCATAACCCAAAGAAAAAGAATCAAAAGAAATAGAACTACAAATAAACCATGTTAAAATAAGCAGAGGTCATAAAAATACCTATTATAAATTTGTTTAAAAAATAGGGAAAACATAACCAAATAGACAAGAATACAGAGAACTTCAATAAATACATAAAATTTCAAAAGAAGAATCAAATAACTATTATAGAAAAAAATGAGAAAAATGCTATCATATAAATATCTCTCTTGGTTATTGATAGAATGAAAAGCAAAAAAAAAAGGTGAAAATATATAGAATATTTGAACAACAGTATTAACCATTTTGAACCAAAAACTGCAAAATACATAATGTGGGATCTTCTATAGAACTGTCATTTGTCCAAAAAATGTTATGGAAAAAAAAGAAAACAAGTAAAGAGATGTACCTATTAAATGCAATGTATATGCCCCAATTGGATTTAGAAAAAAATGATAAATTCTAAAATACATTTGGGGGACAGTAAGAAGTCTGAATTTATAAACTAGATGCTTAGGAAATTACCATTAACTGTATGCGATGATGGTATTTTATTTATACAGAAGAATTTCCTTCTTAGGAGATGTGCTAAGGAATGAAAGGTCATGTTTTCTACGATTTACTTTAAAATGGGTCAGCAAAGAGCGTTTGTGTCTTTATATGTGGAGAGAGTTAGAGATAACAACATTCTTTATTGAAGGTATAGGTATACCTTTATACTGTCTGTCCTCCCTCCTTCCCTCCCTCCCTTTCTTCTTTCCTTTCTTTCTCAGTATTGAACAAAAGGGATTAAACCCATGGCCTTGAGCATGCTAGGCAAATGTTCTACAACTGAGCTACACCCACAGCTCTTTTTAAATTTTATTTTAGGACAGGGTCTCACTAAGCTGCCCAGGCTGGCCTCCTGCTTCAGCTTCCTGAGTAGCTGAGGTTACAGGTGTGTGCCACCAGGCTTGATTTTTTTTCTCATCTTTAATTACTTCATATTACATATGAAATTTTATTATTCTTATAAAAGAATATAAAAAAATTCTTTCAGCTAAATAATCAACAAAATCTTAGTAGGCTAATGTCAGTAAGGCTTATCTTACATACTAAATTTTGATAGTTTTACGTTTAACTAAATGGAAACAAACTTTTGTCAAACCCTTTTTAAAACTCACTTTAACTTTCAAAGTGACACTACTCTCTTAGAATTATCAACAGAGAAAGGAATTACATACAAACCCAAGTTAAAATTATATAACTCAAATCTCAAAATTCAATATTGCTTCAAAGCCTTTTTGCCCACAGTAGCATTAGGTTTAAACTAAAGACATACAACATTTCTTAGGATTTCTTCCCGTAGTGTGGGTGTGGGTGTATCTATGTTTGTTTTTACCATATCTTGCCACTGTTCTTTTTCAGCAGTTTGACCTAAATTCTTACTAATTTTTTAGGGGTTTGACCTAAAAGTGACCTCTCTCGAACACATGCAGATACAATAACTCTTGATAAAACACAAATCCAAGGAAAAAGAAAGAAGACTGAAAAGCACAACAAACAAATGATCCTTTACCATATACCAAAGACCATTTAAGAAATAAAAATTTGACCAGCTAAACAGGAGGCCGAGACAGGAGAACTGATTAAAGTTCATGCCTTGCCCGGGCAACCTAGAGAGACCCTGCCTCAAAATAAATGTAATGAAAAAAAGGGAGTGTGGTGGGCATGTAGCTCAGTGATACAGCACCCCTGGGTTCAATCCCCAGCATGAAAGAGGAAGGAAGGGAGAGAAGGAGGGAGGGAGGAGTCAGTCAGTCTGAGGGTTTGTCTTCTGTATTAGAATACTAATTTAAAAGTAGTACTGCTGAAAGTCAAGAATGATGGTCTTAAACTGAGATAGTACTGATTTCTTGACTGGATTAATTATTAATTTCTAGCAGGGCTCAGTGGTGTATGCTTGCAATCCCAGTACTTGGGAGGCTGAGACAGGAGAATAGAGGGTTTGGGGCCAGCCTCAACAATTTGACAAGACCCTGTTTCAAAATAAAAAAGGGCTGGGGGTGTAGCTCAGAGATAGAATGCCCCTGAGTTAAATCTCCAATGCCAAAAAAAAATTTTTTTTCTGTTACAAGGGAAATATTTTATTTGGTTCAGTAGTCTACCTCATTTTGTTTTTTAGCTTGTGGAAGAAAAGAATAATGTGTAGAACAGTCAGATTTATAACCCTTTTCTCTCTAGAACCAAGCAAATAAAACCATTTAATTCCAAGCATCTCATTTCCTCTTTTTTGGTTCCTTTAGTTCCCCAATTCCGTAATTCTGTGACTCCACAATGCACTTCTAGTACCTCCTGACTGCTCTCACTCAGACCTTACATTTACAACTCCTCTCTTATATATCATCATAATCAATACTAACATGATATATATGTATCTGCCTTGCACCTCTCAAGTCATTATATTTATCCGAACATGAATTCTAATATACTGTGCTGTCTATTCTCTATCTCATTCTCCAAAAAAACTGTTTATTACTCTGTGCCTTGATTATTGGAGCAGTAGTCTAACTGGACTTCTAAGGACTTACATCTTTATCATCCCTATAGTGTAGTTTTAACACAGCAATTAATTCTTAATTCTTGACAGCAATTAATTCTTAATTCTTCAGTCAATATAGAAATCATTTCTTATAATTTTACCACAACAACAAAAGGGACTCCAATGACAACGGAGAACCCTCAGTGGTGCAAGGGAAGGGGTACAAGGGAAGGGGAAGGGCAAGAAAGAAGTGAATCTATGGAATTACTATCATAAACAATGTGTACATATGAGATTATACCAACATCATTCTCAGTGCTACCGGTGGGGGGTCGGGGGGGGAGGGATACTAAGAGCTGTGTGCATGTATGTTAACACCAAACTGATACTCATTATGATGTGAGACTACAATGCACCAATAAAAACATATTTAAAAATAAATAAATAAACAGAAAAAATCATTTTACTACATTGCGAGAATATCAGCAGTTTCTCATTTTCTGATGTTTTTAACATTAGAATTTATATTATAAAAAATAAATATCCCAAGTCAAATATAAGTGCTGGAATACTTTGACTCACACATCAAGGTTAATAAAATTCTGTCACTCCTTTTGTCAAAACATCCAATGACTTCCTGTCTCACTCAGAATAAAAGCTGTTGTTTTTACAATGGTCTACAAGATCCTACCAAATCTAGCTGTTCGTTATCTCCCATTATCCTCTAGCGGCGCTGGGATCTGCTGTTCTTAGAACATGCCTGCATGCGCTTGCCTCAGGCCTTTGTACTTGTCAGGGCTATCTGCGTGCTGACTTCTTTCATGTTTTTTGCGTCTATCACTTCAGTGAGACCTTTTCTGTCCACCCTACTTAAAATCTTTATATCTTTTTTTTTCTCTTTATTTTTCTCATGGCACTTAACCATTATTTGACCTAGGATATATTTAATTAATGTACTATTTCTCACCTCTCACCTCTATTAGCATGTAAGCTCCTTGAGGACAAGGATTTAGTGTGTTCGGCTGACTTTGTACTCCCAGTGTCAATAAAGTGACCTGGTCAAAGTAGACAATTGCTAAATATTTACTAAATGAGTAAGTAAACTAAAGAAATGCTACAGTTTGGATCTGAAGTGTCATCCAAAGGCTCACGTGTAAAGACTTGGTTCCCAGAGTGGTGCTACTGGGAGGTTGTGAAAGCCTTCAGGAGGTGGGGCCAAGAGGCAGGTCTTTAGGTCATTTGGGTGTCCCCTCAAAAAAGATTATGGGATTCTAGTCTTGTGTTCCCTGGCCATGAGGTGAGTGTTTGCCGCACACTCCCCACCATAATACTTCCCCACAGGCCCAAAAGCAAAGGAGCCAACTGATTATGAACTGGAACCTCCAAAACTATGAGCCAAAATAAACCTTTTTCTTTAGAAGTTGATTACCTCAAGTATTTGCTATCACAAGGGAAAGCTAACACGAGATCTAGTACACATTAGTCTCTGAATTATTTGTTAATGAAATATTCATTATTACATAATTTTAAAATGAGATTAAAAGAAATTCTAAGTAATCAAGCACGGCACATGCCTGTAATATCAGTACATGGAAGGCTAAGAGAGAATTAGAGATGCAAGACCCTGTTTCAAAACAAAAAATAAAAGTAAAAAGGGCTTGGGGTATAGCTCGGAGGTAGAGTACCACTGGGTACAATCCCCAGTATTACAAAATAAATAAATTTTAAAGAGAAAATAACTGAAAGGAAATATAAACTAGAGACTATCATAAACAAATCATTCATGCAGAAAGATAATGTTTGTTTTCTGGGAATATATTTGTTTTTGTTTTGGTGGTGTTGGGGATTGAACTCAGGGGAATTCTACCTCCAAGCTACATTCCCACCCCTATTTTATTTTTTATTTGGATATAGGGTCTTGCTAAGTTGCTGAGGACCTCACTAAGTTGCTAAGGCTGGCTTTGAACTGCAATCCTCCTGTCTTGGACTCCCAAGTACTGGGATTACAAACGTACACCACCATGCCGAGCTGGGAATTCATTTTAAAATTCAATAATATAGAAATCATTTCTTATAATTTTACCATATTGAGAGAATATCAGCAGCTTCTCATTTTCTGATGTTTTCAACATTAGAATTTATATTAAAAAATAAATATCCAAAGTCAATTATAAGTGCTGAAATACTTTGATTCACACATCAAAAATTCAGGATTTTAAAACTTTTAAGATTTTTAAAATATTAAAGAATTCACTTTTCCTTGAATCCAAATATAATTATCTAGAGAAGTTTCTATAACTTGTTATGCATGAGTCAAGTATCTAATCTTTCCTATTTTAAAGTATTTAAATGTATTATTAGATTATTAAATATATTATTACAATTTTATTAAACAGAAAATTAACAGTTATGTTAAAGAAAAACATCTTGGTTGAGAAAAAGATGAACAAAAAAACTTAAAGTGAAGCATGTGAGAAGAAGAGGTTGTTTAACAGACACCATCTTTTTTAAGTATTTCTAGTTTTCCATTTTGGTAGAACAAATAGCAAAAGTTAGACTTAAGAGCTTAGAGAATACATTAGAAACCAAAAATGTTAGTTCATAAAAATACTCACCTACAACACCATTCAATACGACCTTCACCTTCACAAGTTTTTGCCCAATGATTATCTGCCAAATTTTTCATTGCAACAGCATATTCACAAAGTGTTTCTTCATCTTCACAGTGTTCTCGCCAGATCTTATCAAAATCTCCCACTAAAAAGAAAGAAAAAAATGAATTAAGTTAACTTTAGTTAAAAATGTCTATAATCTAATTTCATCAAAATATAAAATAGCTTAAGCATAAGAAAAATCACAAAGAAAAACTGATGAAGGTTTAAACATATTTTAAAGGTCCTTTGTGTAAATGGATGCTTATGCATCATTGTAATTATGGTGGTTTGATAATCAAATTTCACCATTTTAAACAGATTTGTAAAGCTAAATGTAACTGATAAAAGTAATATATATGTAATAATGTATATATGTGTGTGTGTGTATATACACATAGGAGTTATCAGTTAATAAGCCAAACACATTCTGGTAGGGGACTGTTAATAGCTGGGCATTCAAGCATTAATTTTCCTGCTACCACTGGGCAATATGACATTCAAGGACAGAGCAGAAATACCTAAGCCTATTTCTTGGCTATTATTTTCATAGATCTCTATATACTTATCAGTACCCTGTAGTATAAAGGGGTTAATGGGTGAGATGACAACATAAATTAGTAAGACAGTAAATATTTTTATTTTTAAATATTTGGACTTCCTCGAGGCAAACTATACTTTAAAAAATTATAATCCCAGGGCAAAAATGTTGCTTAGAAGAAAGTATCTTTGAAACTGCTCCAAAGTTTTGAGTTCTTATAAATGTTCTAAATAAAAAACTATAAGCTGAGCTGGGACACGATGGCACACACCTATAATTCCAGTACTCAGGAGGCTGGGAGAGGAGGATTGCAAGTTTGAAGCCATCCTGGACAATTTAGCAAGACCCTGTCTCAAAACAGAAAA
>PVJS01037763.1:0-19738 GCA_004027185.1 Glis glis
CAGCATAGTGATTGACTCTGATAAGTTTGTGTATATACATCATGTGCATTAGTGGGTTTTCCTCTTCCCCCCTCCCATCTCCCTCAGTTAGGTCCCCTTCTTGCTTAACTAAAGTGTTCTCCTTTGTCTGGAGTACCTTCTAAGTCCCATTCTCCCTAGCTTCCACATATTAAGAAATCCTTTTTCATCCACATGTGTGTGTGTGTGTGTGTGTGTGTGTGTGTGTGTGTGTGGTATTGAGGATTAAACCAAGTGCATTCTACTTGTGACCTACACCCCCAGTCCTATTGTTTTTTATTTTGAGACAGGGTCTTTCTAGGTTGATGAGAGTTTCACTATTTGCTGAGACTGTCCTTGAGTCTCTGATCCTCCTATCTAAGCTTGTCCAGTACTGGGTTTACAAGTGAGCACCACCACAACGGGCTTTCCATCCACATTCTTGATGAAAGCAATATGAAACAGATCTTGTTTAAGGAATAAAATAAATATCTATACTGAGTGGAAAATGTTTCAGCTATATATAGTGACTTTTATAATGCCCAAGAGCTAAGATTTGTGAAAGTTCTGTGCAGTCTAATCTTACTCTTGAAAGGCTTTGTCATTCACATAAGAGAAAGTGGCAGTGGTGGTGGCAGTGGAGGGGTAGTGGATGGAAGCAAGAGAATTAGGACAAGGAAAATGATCAATATTAGTATTACAAGCTATTGTTATGAAATCAAAAGATGCTTGAATTCAAATGAATACGTATGAAGATTTTTTTCTATTTATAGTTGTTATTCTCCAAAATAGCTTAACTCCCCTTTAATTAATAGATTCTCAAATAACTTCAGTATGTTATAAAAGAATAGACACTTTGAAAAATTTTACCAGTCTTGAAAACAATTCAGTCATTGGCTTCATAATATATTCATATACAATATGGAGAAAAGTGATCAAGGTGTGCAGAATAATATCTCTGGCAGTCATTTATAAAACTAACATTGCATATATTCAAATATTTAACATTAATGAATGAATGACTTCAAACATGTAATACATACATGATGCACCATTAAAAAAGATTTTACACAAGAAGGCTGAATTACTCTATCAGATTTACTTAGTTGGAAATTGAGGGCAAAAACAGACATAAAAATAAAAATTTGCTGTAGAAATAAAAAGTACATACAATAGGGTTATAATTACTGAGCATATGTCATATATCATGTACATATAGTTATATGAACAGAATACAAAGCAGAATGAAAGTGTACAAATTTAAAACCAGGGATATCTCTGGGGGAGGTCAGAGGATATTATTTAATTTTTATATGTCTTACACTTATCTAAATTTTCTCAAATTGAGCTTACACTATTTTCTAGAGGATATTATAGAATGAAAACAAATCTATGCTTGTGATCAATCTGTAAACAGTGGTTGTATATTAATCTACCCTATAGAGAACAATCATCTACAGCATGAATAAACATAGCTTTAGGCCACAAGCCAGTGAGACAAAAGATTGAGTATAAATTACTGTAAATGGTGCTAGAGTTCACTGGAATTGTACAATGAACCTTTATGAACCATGTGAATCATAGAGATTATAAAATGATCATCAAACAGAAGCTATTGCCATCAAATTAATCATTTTTTGAAGAATACTCTGGAAAATATATAATCAGCATGGTTAATGTTTGGAAAATTTTTACCTCTTTAATTGCTTTTATATATTAAACTATTCCTATACTAATGTTTCTTTATACTGCTTGTAAAATGGAAAATAAAGTATAATGACTAAACTAAAATAATTATCCAGTTAAGCTATGTGGAATGTCAGTCTTACTAAAACTATAATGATAATTAGCTAAAGGTGAGTTAGTTCCTGTGGATTATCTGCCTCCATGAATGTTTAATTGTGAGGTAGACTTTATTCACAAGCATAACAATATCTGCAACACTATAATTATGTCTTCAGTAGGGTAGTGTTATTGTTTAAATATGGATTTTCTCCACCCATGTTTATGTTGAAGTTTGGATCCCAATAAAACAGTGTTGGGAGATATTTGGGCCTTTAAAGGTGATTAAGTTCTAAAAAGGATTAACATGTGTCTCCTAGAAGTGCGGTAGGTATGGCAAAACTGGATTCATCACTGCAAGAGAACACAGTTATAAAGCAAGGAAACCCCACACGCTTGGCCTGTTTTGCACATACCCAAGTCTCATTCTACTTCTCTGCCATGTATGATGTAGTAAGAGGGCTCTCATCAGATGCCAGTACCAAGCTGTTTGGACTTTCCAGCTATTAGAATCATAACAAAATGAACTTCTGTTACCTGTAATGTACCCTGCTTCTGGTATTTCATTATAGCAACATTAAATGAAATAAAACACAAAGAAAAATTGGGCTTAAGTCCATATACAATATGGACTTAACAATTCAGAGGATTTCACAATTCAGTGGACATACTAGGAAAAATTACTTATTACACTTTAAACTGGTGAGTTGTATGTCATGTGTATTTAACATAATCAAAGCTTTAAATATATCCTTGATGTATGATGTTTAAGCAGCACTAATTCAGATTTATTACTATTTAATATCTAGTTCTTTGTAAAGGAGACTACAGCCAAAAGACCGTCACTATTGCACTGTTTTTAATGCTTTTATTACTGCATTATAGTCTTACATCATAATGTAATTCATAGTGATAATTACATACAAGCACACAGCACTAGGTGCGTTTTCCCCCAGATCCCCCCCCACTCTTCCCTTTTCCCATACAAGATATGGAGATTGGCATTGGCATTCTAACGTTGAGGTAATGTACTTTGTATTTATTTTCCTGACATCTACCTGGGTCAGACCATTGGTAGTTGTACTTTGAAGCACAGGAGTTATATGTTAACTTCTTGATTGATTTATTCTGGCATATAAACATGAGAAATTGCAGAAAGAAATAGCAAGTATCAAAGAAGGATTACATTGCACGAAGATGTCTGTTAAATGTACTTCAGTTCTTCTGCTGTTACAACTAATGTCTTACTTTAGCTATGGAAGTTGTGGAAAAGTGTTGGTGTGGCCCACAGAATACAGTCACTGGATCAATATAAAGACAATCCTGGATGAACTGATTAAGAGAGATCATGAGGTGACTGTTCTGATATCATCGGCTTCCATTCTCATTGATCCAAGCAACAAATCTACCATTAAATTTGAGATTTTTCCTACATCAATCAGTAAAGATGATTTTGAAGATGTTTTCATGGCATTGGTCAAAGAATGGACACATGCTCCAACAGAATCATTTTGGGCACACTTTTCAGCAGTGCAAAAAGTAGTGAAATATTATTCTGACTGTATTGAGAAGCTCTGCAGAGATGCAGTTTTAAACAAGAAAATTATGATGAAACTACAGGAATCAAAGTTTGACATTGTGCTTGCAGATGCTGTTGGTCCCTGTGGTGAGCTGCTGGCTGAGCTACTTAAAATACCCTTAGTGTATAGTCTCCGTGGAAGTGTTGGCTACATATTGGAAAAGTATAGTGGAGGACTTTCCTTCCCTCCTTCCTATGTGCCTATATTTCTGACAGAATTAAGTGACCAAATGACTTTCATGGAACGGGTAAAAAACATGATATATGTGCTTTATTTTGACTTTTGGTTTCAAACACTTGATGAGAAGAAGTGGAATCAGTTCTACAGTGAAGTTCTAGGTAAGCTGTGTGGTACTATCCAATATTTACTTTCCCATGGCTTTCTAGGTGAACTTATATGAATATACAAATCAGAAGAATTTTTTTTTTGTAAGTGAAGTGATGGAATGAAAATGTACGATAAATACATAATCTCACAATAAGTTGAAAACCCTTACATTTTAAGACCAGTTAGAACCCAGTGGCCATCACTGGTTCAGAACAGTCCAGAATATAACGATAACCCCATGAATAGAACTTTGGAGGCATTTTCTGAGCAATTACATATGTATTTCACTCTATTTTTCATCTTTAAGAGCAGTAATTATAAATTTAACTATGTATGTAGGCATGTACATTAAGAGCTTATACATGCATTACTAGCCCAAACATCTATGTGGTATTGAGGAAATTGTTATCTTTGTGTAGCTTAGTGTTCTCATTCAGAAATTAAAATATTTACCCACATTACCTTAAAGTTTCCTTAACAGTCTGTTATACCATGTCTTTATCCCGGACAGAAAGAACTCTAAATTAAGCTTTCCACATTCTTTTGATAAAATTATACAAACATGTTTAAAGACCTATAATCTTGCTAAAGAGTGGAAGTATATCTTATTCGTCTTTATTTTTAAAAAGTATATCATTCTGTTAAAGACAATATGAACTAAATGGAGAATGAGCAAAAACTTCTATTTAAATAGATTTGGAAAATTTTCTAGCTGTTACTTTCAATTATTCCTATATTACCAAGCTGATACTATTAATCTCCTAATATGAAACAAATACAGTAGAAACTAGGAATTCAGGAATACTCTCAAAAACTTTACAATTCACTTAGAGAATCAGGGATATGGATATAGTTTGCTAAATTGTAGGAAGTAGAGTGTATACTCCTGAGAAATATGTCTCTACAAATATGGAAGCATTAACTGATTATGGAGCTCACAAAGTTGTAAATTTATAGGCAACTTTTGCAGATTTAGAGAGAAAGCAAATGTATGTTTATTTTTACACTGGCTTCTGTTAGCTGTTAAGAATTATTTGTGATTATTAATATACTAATGGACCATTAGAGATAAAAGTGCCTGACACAATTTATTTACATATACATTAACATCTGTAAAACATATCAATTATAGTATACATATATATATATATATATATATATATATATATATATAATCTGTTTTGTACAACACAGATACTTCAAATACATTGCCTATATTAATCTAATTTCTTTCAGGAAATTAAATTGAGTATGTAAGATGTAATTCTCTCATTATCTTGTCTTGACTTTTGTCCATTCAGGGAGACACACTACATTATTTGAGTTAATGGGGAAAGCTGATATGTGGCTTATTCGAACCTACTGGGATTTCGAATTTCCTCGCCCAACCTTACCAAATTTTGATTTTGTTGGAGGGCTCCACTGCAAACCTGCTAAACCTTTACCTAAGGTAAAACTGTTTCCATTTGCTGTTTATTTCCTCTGCTTTCACTGGGAATTACTCTGCATTCCTCATTCACAGTATTTGACTTGGTAAGACTGATATGAGAAGTGGGGTAGAAATGTCCTACCAATTATCTCATGAATTTTTATACCATCAAAGGTATCAGCATTTCATTATTGTCACAGGAAAAAGTAGAATACCAGGCATCATTTGAGAATTTGGTAACATAAATTTATTTCTACATTATCTAAGTCATAAGAAATAATCACTCATTCATAAAATATTAATCAAGGGACTGCTGTATATCAAAGCAAGTGAAATAAATTCAACAATTCTTCACTACCCTGACTTGACTTCCACTTGGATAGAGTGATGCTAAGAAGGAAAAAAAGTTGTATGACAGTGTTATCATAAGGAAATATCACAATAATATGGTAACATACCAGAGAGATCATAGAAAACGTCCTACTATTCTGATAACAAAGGTGGAGAACTGAAGAATGTGGAGGAAAACATGAATGAGTGAGGGAGAGAGGAAAACACAGACAGAAAATCAGATAAAATTGTAATGACAGTTCCTGAGAACTCCAAGTTTAATTTAGCATGAGAAATATAAAAAAAAAGAGGTGATGATGCTGGAGAGATAAGTAGGAGCCAGATAATCAATTGAAGTTTGAAACATCTATTAAGGGCTTTGGGGGGGTCAATGAAAAGTGATGCACAGAGGAGGAATATGAACAGATTTTCTTTTTTGAAGAATCTCAAAAAGCAGTCATAGTGGATTGCAGGGGGATAAGATGATGAAAGAGGAAAAATTCCCAGACTTGTGTTCCACTTGGATTGTGTGATTCTAAGAAGGAATAAAAGTTGTATGACAGTGTTATCATAAGGAAAGATCTCAATACTAAGGGAACATACCAGAGAGATAATAGAAAACGTCCTACAATTCTGATAACAAAGGTGGAGACCTGAAGAACATGGAGGAAAACATGAATGCATGAGGGAGAGAGAAAAACACAGTAAGAAAATCAGATAAAATTGTAATGACAGTTCCTCAGAACTCCAAGTTTAATTTAGCATGAGAAATATTAAAAAAAAAGAGGCGATGATGCTGGAGAGATAAGTAGGAGCCAGATAATCAATTGAAGTTTGAAACATCTATTAAGGGCTTTGGGGAGTCAATGAAAAGTTATGCACAGAGGAGATATATGCATAGATTTTCTTTTTTGAAAAATCTCAAAAAGCAGACTTCATACTGGATTTCAGAGGGATAAGATGATGGAAGAGGAAACATTCAGGAAGTTGTTGAAGAGTTCAGAAAACAGATGAGGAAACCTGGTCATAAAAGTTCATAGAAATGACTATGCCTACTTATATAGTAGTAGTCCAGCCTCATATTCTGTTATGACCCTGGCACATAGTGACTCAGAGTAATAGTAACTATTGTAATTGTATGCTTTTGTTTCTGTTATTAACAGTATTTATTTTATATAAACAAGTTTTGGCATCTCTGAGTAAAAATTGTAAACATACAAAGAAAGGTAGGTGAATGCTTGAAAATAGTAATATTTTTACAGCAAATTCATTTTATTATATGTTAAAATTGGTGTGTATATAAATTTGAATTATATTCACCTTGAGAGATAGAAATTCACAATATGACTGAAACAAACTACATTGACTTTTTTTTTAATGTACCCGGTCCAGAGCATGAATGGTTCTTTGTCAATTATCAATAATATTAAGGAGCTAATATGTTCCTGACACTTTAGATATATTTCCATATTTAATAGTAAGTAGTGTTTAAATAGGTCAACAGTATATTCTCAAGCAATGTACTAAAGAACAGATTTCCTGTAGATTGGATGAAAAGTAAATGAGTTGTAGCAATCAAAGAAATACGTGGAAATGCTAAAATTTTATTGTAAGGGTTCAAGCTGTTCACAACCTTTCTAACTTAAAAGAAATGCAATTTATTAGCAATTTAAAAGTGTGGTCTTCACAATATTCACATTGAAACCCAACATTTTCTTATCATCACTCCAGCACTTAAAACCTTCCACACTTCAGTTCTAGACTATTGTGTCTTTGACATCAAAAGGGATTATTTACCTTAAGAGAGCAGGTGATTATTGCTATGTATGAATCTTAGAAGGACACCTCATTAAAATTTCCTTGAGAACCGTGGGTTTCATCTTCACAACTTTCTCACTGAAGGACCACAGAGAAAATATATACTGCATATATAATACATATTTAATATTTCTTACTATTTATATCTGATTAGAGGTTTATACCTTTAATTTACAATTACAAAAGAATTCTGTCATCAAATAGAATGATATTTTGTATGACTGAATGAATCTAAAACATTTTAAATTAACATCACATTTAAAGAAATAAGTAGGAATCAAATATTATGCTGTAATATGATCTCTTAAGAGCTCTTTTTCTACTTTTTTAGCTGTTTTGAATTTATTGGTGCATTGTAATTATACATCATACTGAGGTTCAGAGTAATTGAAACATATATGCACACAGTACTTGTGTTTCTCTCAGGTCCTAACCTGCTTCCTTTTACCTTCCTGTACATAATATTAAAATTTCCATTGATAGTTTCATATATCAACAGCAATTTTGAGCTGTTTCCTTCAAATCTCTTCTTTCACCTCCACACCTCCCTCCCCAAACTCCTTCCAGTATTACACTAGCATCTACCTTTATTTATTTGAAGGCCTTTTGTTTCACAGTTTCTCTCTAGCTTTTAAAAGGCACCAATATACTAAGATCTTATTCAAGCCTCAAACATAATCTTCATATTGAATGTGAATTGAGTTACAATATATGGCAACTTTCACAAAGTACAAACACTAAGGAATGGTTAGTGAAATTTCTAAGCAATAACACCTATTCTTGAGATATTTCCCCAATCACATTAAGGGAAAGTGACAGTGTTTGTAGCAGGGGTATGAGAGGTGGTGATGGAGGAGGACCATTACAAGAAGAATGAATAGCAGTCTAATCATAAATGTTAATTCAATTGCATAAATAAGATTTCAGCCCTAGTCAATATTAGAAACACTGTCATCTTGTTTATCATAAAAAGTAATATTGCAGCCAAGCATGGTGGATTATGCATGTAATCCCAATACTTGGGAGGCTGAGACAGGAGAATCATAGTTTCAAAGCTATCCTCAACAACTTAGTGAGATGCTCTTTCTAAATAAAATAATAAATAAAAAGTGTTGGTGGTATAGCTCAGGGATAAAATGCCCTTGGGTTTCATCCCCATTAACACACACACACACACACACACACACACACACACACACACACAGTAATGAATTTCCCCTTAATTGATTCCTTTTCCATTAATTATTACATTCTCTGATAGCTTCTATATTGTCTAAATAGATAAAAATAAATTGTCAAAATGCCAAAAGGCTAAATGTATCAATACTATTCTAACTACAAATAGCCATTGGGTTCATATATATCAAAGGAAATTATACAGATAAATTTCATAGGAATGTTATGTGTTTACTTTTTACATATTTTTATTTGTCTCACATCACAATACATATGTTTGGTGTTAATATACATGCACACAGCTCTTGGTGTCCCTTCCCCTCACACCCCCCCACATGTAGTACTGAGAATGATGTTGCTATAAACTCATATGTACACTTTGTTTATGATAGTAATTCCATAGATTCACTTCTTTCTTGCCCTTCCCCTTCCCTTGTACCACTTCCCTTGCACCACTGAGGGTTCTCTTTTGTCATTGGAGTCCCTTTGTGTCCCCACTACTCCCTAGGTTGTGCATATTAATGAAAATATATGACCCTTCTCTTTTTGTGATTGGCTAATCTCACTTAACATAATGTTCTCCAGATCCTTCCATTTTCTTGCAAATGTTATTTTGTTCTTCTTTATTGTTGAGTAGAATTCCATTGTGTGTATTTCCTATAATTTTGTAATCCATTCATCTGTTGATGGACACCTAGGTTGGTTCCATAATTTGGCCACTGTGAATTGTGCTGCTATGAACATGGGCATGCATATATTACTGTAGTTTTCTAGTTTCATATCCTTGGTATGATACCCAATAGTGGTATAGCCACATCATATGGTGGATCCATTCCCAGTGTTCTGAGGAATCTCCACACTGATCTCCATAGTGGTTGAAATAGTTTGCAATACCACCAACAGTGTAGAAGAGTCCTAGTTTCCCCACATCCTTACCAACATTTGTTGTTGTTTGACATTTTAATGATTGCCATTCTAATTGGGGTTAGATGAAATTTTAGAGTTGTTTTGATTTGCATCTCCCTGATTGCTAATGATGTTGAACATTTTTTCATGTATCTATTGGCCATTTGTATCTCTTCTTTCATGAAGTGTCTATTCATTTCAGTTGCCCCCTTCTTGATCGGATTATTTGTTCTTTTAGTGTAAAATCTTTTAAGATCTTTGTATATTTTTGTATCCTAGATATTAGACCTCTGTCGGAGGGATAGCTTGCGAAGATCTTCTCCCATTCTGAAGGCTTTCTCTTTAAGCTCTTGATGGTTTCCTTTGATGAGCAGAGGCTTTGCAGTTTAATGCTATCCCACTTATTAATACTTGTCTTAATTTCCTGTTCTTTGGAGGTCTTCTTGAGGAAGTTTCTACCTGTGCCTATATGACGGAGTGTTGGACCTATGGCTTCATCTAATAATTTCACAGTCTTTGGTCTAACTTCCAAGTCTTTGATCCTTCTCATGTTGACTCTTGTGCAGGGTGAGAGGTAAGGATTCAGTTCCATTTTTCTACAGATAGATAATCAGTTTTCCCAGAACCATTTGTTGAAAAGACAGTCCTTTCTCCCAATGTATGTGTTTGGCACCTTTGTAGAAAATCAATTGGCTATACGTTTGTGAACTTGTTTCTATATCTTCTATTCTGTTCCACTGGTCTATGTGTCTGTTTTTCTGCCAATACCAGGTTCATTTTATTACTATAGCTCTGTAGTATAATTAGAAATTAGGTATTGTAACACCACCTGCATGTTTCTTATTGCTGAGAATTGCTTTGGCTATTCTGGGTCTTTTGTTTCTCCATATGAAATTAATGACTGATTGTTCTAGATCTTTGAAAAATGAAGTTGGTATTTTGATAGGAATTGCATTTACTCTGTAGATCATTTTTGGTGAGATGGCCATTTTGATAATATTTATTCTGCCTATCCAAGAGCAGGAATTGCATTGACTCTGTAGATCATTTTTGGTGGGATGTCCATTTTGATAATATTTATTCTGCCTATCCAAGAGCAGGGGTGATCTTTCCATCTTCTAAGATCTTCAATTTCTTTCTACAGTGTTCTATAGTTTTCATTGTAGAGGTCTTTTACCTCTTTGGTTAAGTTTATTCCTAGGTATTTGATTGGTTTTGAAGTTATTGTGAATGGAATTGTTTTCTGGATTTCTTTCTCAGTGGATTCATGGTTGGCATATATGAAAGCTACTGTTTTTCTTGGGTTGATCTTGCATCCTGCTACTTTGCTGAATTTGTTAATCAGCTCTTTTAGATTTTTGGTTGAGTTCTTTGGGTCTTCTAGGTATAGGATCATATGTTCTGCAAATAAAGATAATTTTAGTTCTTTTCCTATTTGAATTCCTTTGATATGCTTCTCTTGTCTTATTCTTCTGGCAAGAGTCTTAAGGATTATATTGAAAAGGAGTGATGATAGCGGGCATCCTTGTCTTGTTCCTGATTTTAAGGGGATTTTCTGGCAATTTTTCTCCATTCAATATGATGTTGGCTTTGGGTTTCTTATAGATTGACTTAATGATGTTGAGGTATGTTCCTTCTATTCCGATTTTCTGTAGAGTTCTTAACATGAATGGATGTTGAATTTTGTCAAATGCGTTTTCTGCATCTATTGAAATGATCATGTGATTTTTGTATTTACTTGGGTTTATGTGGTGGATAACATGTATTGTTTTGCATATGTTGAACCATCCTTGCTTTGCTGGGATGAATCCAATTTGGTCATGGTGTATGATTTTCTCAATATGGTTTTGAATTCGCATTGCTAGTATTTTATTTACACGTTTGCTTCTATGTTCATTAATGACATTGGTCTGTAATTTTCTTTCCTTGGGGTATCTTTATTTGGCTTTGGTATTAATGTTATCTTGGCCTTGTAAAAAGAGTATGGAAAAATTCCATCTCTTTCAATTTCATGGAATAGCTTGTGAAGTATTGCTTTTAGTTTGTCTGTGAAGGTTTTGTAGAATTAGGCTGGAAAACCATCTGGGCTTTTCTTTGATGGAAGACTGTATTGTTGTTTCTACCTCTGTGCTTGCTATTGGTTGATTCACTTTTTCTATATCCTCTTGGTACAATTTAGGTTGTTTGTATGTGTCTAGAAATCTTTTGATTTCTTCCATTTTTTTCCATTTTATTGGAATATAAGTTTTCAAAGTAGTTTCTTATGATCCACTATCTGTGATGATATCCCCTTTTTCATTTCTGAGATTTGTAATTAATTTGATTCTCGCCTTCTTTTGGTTGGATTAGCTAGTTGTTTGTGAATCTTGTTAATCTTCTCAAAGAACCAGCTTCTTGTTTTTTTGATTCTTTGTATTGTTCTTTATTTTCTATTTCATTAATTTCTGCTCTGATTTTAGTTATCTCCTGCCTTCTACTGGCTTTGGGTTGCCATTGTTCCTGTTTGTCAAGATCCTTGAGGTGTGTCATTAGGTTATTTATTTGGATGTTTTCTGTTTTTCTTATGTGGGTATTCAGTGCTATAAATTTTCTTCTTAACACCACCTCCAAGGTGTCCCACAGATTTTATTATGTCATATCTCTCTTTTCATTTAATTCTAGGAATTTTTTATTTCACCCTTATTTCTTTCCTGATCCAGTCCTCATTCCGGAGTGTATCATTCAGTCTCCATGTATTTATGTGATTTCTTTTTGTCTTCCTGTGGTTAATTTCCAGTTTCAATCCATTGCGATCTGAGAAGATGCAGGAAATTATATCACATCTTTTGAATTTGCTGGTGCTTTCTTTGTGACCCAGTATGTGGTCTATTTTGGAGAACGTTCCATGGACAGCTGAGAAAAATGTGTATTCAGGTGTTGTTGGTTGAAATAATCTGTATGTGTCTATTAGATCCATTTGATCTATGGTTTTCTTTAGGTCTGAGCAATCTTTATTCATGTTTTGTCTGGAGGATCGATCTAGTGGCGTGAGTGGTGTGTTGAAGTCTCCCAATATTATTGTGTTTGGGTCTATTTGGGACCTGATGTCCTGAAGACTTTTATGAATGTGGGTGCGCCTACGTTTGGGACATAAATTTTTATTATATCTTCTTGTTGGATTGTTCCTTTTAGTAGTAAGAAGTTACCCTCTTTTTCTTTTCTAATGTGTTTTAGTTTAAAGCCTGTTTTGTCTGATATAAGCGTTGCTACCCCTGCTTGTTTTCGATCTCCGTTTGCGTGGTATATCTTTTTCCATCCTTTTACCTTTAGCATATGAGTATCTTTGACTAGAAGGTGAGTTTCTTATAAACAGCATATAGTTGGGTTATGCTTTTTGATCCATATTGCCAGTTGATGCCTTTTTATTGGGGAGTAGAGTCCTTTGACATTCAATGTTAATATTGAGACATGATTTTTGTTTCCTATCTTTTTGAGTTCTATTTTCTGTTTGCTGTATTGATGAATCTCCTTGTTTAGTTGCCTACCTGGTGGAGTTCAACTCTCCTGTGGTTCTGAAAATTGCTTGTTTTTCCTTTTTTGTGTTTTTTTATGATTTTTTCTAGTGTTGGCTTGGTTCTCATGAATTCTTTAAATGTTTGTTTACCATGTAACATTTTTATTTCTCCATCAATTTTAAATGATAGCTTTGCTGGATATATCAGTCTTGGTTGGAAGTTGTTTTCTTCCAGGGTCTGGAGTACTTCATACCAATCCCTCCTGGCATTCCTAACTTGGGTGGAGAAGTCTGGGGTGATTTTTATTGTTTTCAACCTGTTCATCACCCATTCTTTTGTTCTTGCTGCTTTTAGGATTCTTTCTTTGGCCGCTATGTTAGTCATTTTAATTATAATGTGGCATGGGAAGATCTTTCTTTGATCCTGTCTTAACATTGTTCTATATGTCTCCTATGTAAATATCCAAATCTTTTTCTACATTCAGAAAATTCTCTGAAATTATTTTTTTGAAAAGGTTTCTTATACCCTTGGTTTGTGCTTCTAAACCTTCTTCAATGCCTTTTGTCCTTAGATTAGGAAGTATTGTATTGGCCTGTATTTCTTGAATGGCCAGGGTGTGTTGTTGCAATATAATCTGTGTATCATTGACTGTGTTCTCAGTTTTGAATTAACTGTCTTCCAGAAGTGATACCCTGTTTTCCCTATGGTCGAGCATATTAGTGTTGTTTTCTATTGAAGTCTTTAATTTGTGTATTGACTCCTTCATTTCGTTCAGAGTTTCTTTCTGATTCTTCCTTAGAGCCTCAACTTCCTCCTTCATCTCCTCTACACTTTCTTTGAAGCCTTACATCATTCTGAACATCAAAATTCGTAGTTCTCAGTCTTGCATTTCCAGCATGTCAGAGTCAGTGATCTCACTTGTTGATGCATTATGGGTGTTTCTTATTTCCTCACTGTTCCTCATTCTTGTATTTTTGGTGTTTTGCATTTTGTGTTTTTATTGCCTCCACATCCTCTTCCTATCTGTGTATAAGACCTCTTGATGGTCCCTGTAGTCCCAATTGGGTCAGTATGCTGCAGACTGTGGTTCCCTCTCTTCTGCTTCGCTGGAGCTTGGTTTTGTGTGTGGGAGGGTATGCAGGCTCCAGAGCTCAGGTGTTGGCATGGGAGGAACACTTCGGGGTGTAGTGTTGGGTGTGGGCACAGAGGCACGGGTGCTGGTGCCGCTATTTGCCTGGTTTGCGAGGGGCTGGTGCTGGGGATCACCCGGGCCCCAAGGGATGCACTTGTGCTCTGGGTCTTGGGCAACGTTGCTGAGGGTGCCCAGGGGGCTGATTTTGTACGGACCCCTGGAGGATGCAGGCTCCAGGAATTGAGTAGTGGTGCCTAGGGATGTACATGCTCTTAAGCGCGGCACAGAGGATCACTCATGTGTCCCGTGGGGAGCATGTGCTCCTGGATCCTGGGTGGCAGCACTGGAGAATGCCCTGGCTCAGAGACTGCCAGGAGAGTCGTGTGGGTCTCAGGTGGTGGTGCAGGATTGTATCCAGGCTCTGAAGCACGGTACAGAAGCTCCTGCACAGGATGAGAGGTGCAGGCTCTGGGTCTCAGGTGGTGGATCCAGAGTCTAAGGCGGAACACAGAAGGCCACATGGATGCCCAGGAGGTCCTGGGGTCCAAGGCCAGGCACAGAGGGCCGCCCGGGTCATGCAGTGAGGCGCTGTGGTCTGAGGCATGGTGCAGATAGCCACCTGGGTCATGCAGGAGGATGCTGGGGTCTGGGGCTGGACACGGAGTGTCATCGTGGTAGCGCTCGAGGATGCAGGAGTCTGAGGTAGAGCCCAGAGGGCCGCCTGGGTCATGTGGGAGGACACTGGTGTCTGGGACCCAGCACAGGTGCGGTTGTGGTGGCGCGGGAGGATGCTGGGATCCAGGATCAGGCACATGGCAGCCAGGGTGACACGGGAGGATGCCAGGGTCCAGGGCTTAGCACAGGGGTCATTGCAGTGACGCTGGAGTGCGGCCAGTGTCTGGGTCATGCGCAGGGGCCACTGGGATGATGCACGAGGAAACCGGAGTCTGGTACCTGGCACAGGGACTGTCCAGGTAATGCGGGGGGGGGCACTGGGGTCCAGGACATGCACAGGGGCTGCTAGGGTGACGTGGGAGGACGCCGGGGTCTGTTATGTGTTTATAACTGCTACTCATAGAACATATTGTAAGAAATTTGAATATCATAATTTAAGGAATAATTTTAAAACTTATGTGCATACCATTGTGCCATTACAATTATTTTATTAAAAAAGCTTAAAAATATTAAGCTATAACATAAGTTCAGTTGGAGACTGATATTTTTATATTCATTATTATTCAGTGATAAAAGGTACATATAAGGTGGGCATGGTGGTGCATGGCTGGAATCCCACTACTTAGGAGGATGAGACAGAAGGATCACATGTTCCCACCCAGTCTTAGCAATGTACTGAGACTATCAGCAACCTAGTGAGACCCTGTTTCAAACCAACAAAAAAGAATTAAAATAAAATGGAGTTTGCTGTGTAGGTTTGTGGTAGAATTCCCTAGGTTCAATCCCCAGTGCCAAAAGTACATACAAAAGGATTTTGATTTTCTATACATATCAAATATATACATTTAGTTATAAAAACAAAATAAAGCTAAGAATGAAAGCAAACAAAATTTGAAACAAATATATCTCTTCATGTAAACTATGGGTAAATTTTATTTACTATTACATGCTTCAGTACTTTCCAAATTATCATACATTTAGCTGTTTTTACTTAGAAATCAATGTTACAGAGCCGGGCGTGGTGGCGCATGCTTGTAATCCATGTACTTTGGGAGAAGGAGACCGGAGGATCTGGGTTCACGGCAGCCTCAGCTCTCTCGCTCTCTCTCTCTCCCTGTCTCTCTCTCTCTCTCTCTCTCATTAGTGAGGCCCTCCGCAACTTCATGAGACCCAGTTTCAAAATAAAATATAAAAAATAGGGCCAGGGGCGTAGCGTGGAGGTAGAACACCCCTGAGTTCAACCCCCAGTACGGCAAAAAAAAAAAAAAAGAAATCAATGTTACAGAAAGACAATGAGCTGTCCATATCAGCAATCATTCTGTAAAAAGAGATTGTACTTTGCTGCCAGCCGCAGCTAGTTAGTGAGACCCTCCACAACTTAGTGAGACCCTGTTTCAAAATGAATACAAAATAGGCTGGGGGTGTAGCATGGAGGTAGAATGCACATGGGTTCAATCCCCAGTACCACAAAAAAAGAGGTTGTATTGATATAATAGTAGTATAAAGAAATATTTCATGACACAGATATAAGGAAATTTTGAGCAATGAGAAAATATATTAAAAATTTCTTTAAATGTTACTGCAGGTTACTTGAGTCACACAAAATACCAGGATGATTCACAAGATTCCTAGGAATAGTACAGTTGCTGTTATATTAAAATCAATTTTATCTTTTTAACATTATGCTTTTCAAATTTTTTATTGTCTTTTCTTTCTGTAAAGTTGTTTTAAGTCACAGAATAAGATTAGAATGTATACTTTTTAGAATGGAAGGATTTGGTCATTATTTTTCAGAAAGAATAACAAATAATAAATTTAAAATAGAAGGAATGCAAAAAAGCATGATTGATGGTTGGATAAGGTTTTCAAAACAGTTTACCTGTCCTCCATTTTTCCTCTTTTGGGGGGAAAGTACCTAGAGAAATGTGGAATTATTTTATATATAAAGAAATCAATTGCAAAGTTTGCACAACATGGGAACCAAAATTCAGAATAATTCTCAAACATTCTAGGCAAAGATATCTCCTCCAGGAGCTTTTTACATTGTGAATAGACTAATTACAGGTATACCAGCTGTCCACGGAAGAAAGGCCCAGTAGACTTCTCCCAGTGGGGTGTAAGAACTCCACTAGAAACAGTGAGGTGATGAGGAGGGTCCCTCACAACCTATTATACACAGCTCATTCTACTGGAACATCAATTTCCTAGCATGATTTCAGGACAAATGCTGATAGATATATAAATCAATCCAGAGATATGGTTACTCAGAATATATTTACTTCCAATATAGTGAAAATGTTGACTGGGCTACTTATATACCTAATATGGGCAGGTATAGTTCTGGATATAAATAGAATTCTTAGATTATTTACAAGAAAATCCAAACCACAATACTTATCTTCTGAATGTCAGTAATTTTTAATTCCCAGCTTTTAAGTGATATTTTAGGGAAAATTTTTGGAAACTGTAACAAATTATAAGGTAATGAGTAAATTATTACAGACCTGGGAAATACAGAGATATAAAACCATTGAAATCATAAGTAAATTTTCTTCAGTGCTTATAAATAGAGAAACAAATTACTAATCATTCCAAACTAAAATAATTATCTAGATAAAACCTGGAATTCACCCAAAAGAGTTAGTAGAACTGTAACAATTTGACTTAAAGTCAGAGTAAGAATGAGCTATAGAGTCTAACTCAAGAAAATTATATTATTAATCAATAAAATTACAAATTAAGAGTCTACATATAAAAATTTCTAACATATTCTCCCCCAATTACTGTTTAATGACTCTATATCTTTTCTTCCTGACACATAAACACACAGGCACACAGACACACACAGACACACACACACTTATATGAATCAGCATAATAGAGAACTTCTGTGTCATAATATGCATATCCTTTCCAATAAAATGATTGATAGGTCAATTTAAAAATGACTATCATTCTGAAAATTTTTGCTAGTACATGGTTTTATCTCATTAGCTTATATACCAATATTTTCTAAAGTGTTTCCTGTATTGTTGCTCTTTTTTGATGGAGAAAATGCTTTCTTCACAGGAAATGGAAGACTTTGTGCAGAGTTCTGGAGAAAATGGTATTGTGGTGTTTTCTCTGGGGTCAATGGTCAGTAACATGACAGAAGAAAGAGCCAATGTGATTGCATCAGCCCTGGCACAAATTCCACAAAAGGTTAGATGAGTTACCTTTTGGTGAACAATTATGTAGTAAGTCTATTAAACATTATAATGTGTTTGATTGCAGAATAATCTGGTATGAAAGGTAAATTGTATGATAGCTCTAACTCATCTCAGAATTTACTTTTTAAATAAAAATATATATGAGAGTTATAAAATAATATAAGGAATGTTTGATTCATAATGTTAACCTTAGCATTGTGATCATAAAGAGTATAATTAATATGTATACTATGAAGATGGTATTATAATTTTACTGACCTGACATTCTGCCCTGACATTTCATCACATTCTGATATCTCATTCTGCCCTGACGTTTCCTCTATTTCCTGGCAGGGTCCATGATGGTACTGTACATACTACAGATGTTATCAGATACCAGTAAAATGTGAACTAATACCTGGAGAACCCAAATGTTAAGCAGATGTTGAGAACAGACTAATTTTCATCATGCATTAGTGGTGTTTCATGTAATTCCTCCTCCTTTATATACCCTAATTTGAAAATAGTTCTATTTAGTGAGTTCTTCCTGGGGCTTTTCAGAAAAAGTTTGTCTGGAGTTGACCAATTCTGAGTTCAAGGCCCTACTCAGTGAAGTACACTGACAGAAAGAAAGAAAACAGCCTGGGCTGGTGGACAGAATACTGCCCATACCTGAAACTGGAATAAAGAAAGAAAGAGTGGCGATGTGCCCTGCTTTTAAAGCGTACTATGCACATAATAACATGTGTCCAAAAAGGACCCCTTTTTTAATACATGAGATTAATGACTCCTTCAGTGAGGAAGAAGAAGACATTGTAATAAGGAGTCAAGTAGAAGCAAGCATGTCATCAGAAGTGATTTTGAAGCCCCTTACTACATGAAGAATATTAGTAATTTATTTTCTAATATATAGAATACACTTGTGGTCGTTGAGTGCTTGTGATCCACTTTTTTGTTTCCTGATTGATATAGGTTCCTACTCATCACCAATGGTAATTTGTTTTCAAACCTAAAATCAATTTGCTTTTCAAATTCCATAGGATTTAAACACTTAGAAACCTTATTTCTGTTCATGACAATTTCTTGCAAATTCCAAAGTTAGTTCCGTATTTTATTCCTGCATATGGAAATGATTTGTTTTTATAGGAGACCTTCTAAATAACAACTGAGAAAATTTTGTAAAGCATCATTAAATATTAGCATAACAATCAACAAACTTTAGCAACATCACAATTTTGAACTTTATTTTAATATCCATGTGGTTGTTTAAAAGTTGCTAATGGACTCGTCAACACTGAAAGAATTTCCAACTCTAGTACTAGTGGGTTGACATTCACAGTTGCCAGTTGAAGTGTTAAAAACTTGTAATCCAAAATATGTTACAAGTACTCCTAGTAAACATTCATTTATTTCTTACAACTATCTTATTACATTGCTTTGCTGTTTTATATATCAGAAGCCACAAAACTATAACCTAAGGAACAAATATATGCAAATTATATGTAAAGTCCTTCAAATATTACTCAAAGAAAAATGGATATTATAATTTTAAATTTGGAGTATCTAGGATGAAGTACATAAAACACAATAAGAACATGCAATAAAGTGATGTACATATTCTTCTGCACTAGAATCATATTGACTGAATGACAATTTTTTAAACATTTGAATTTGTCATAAATCATTACATTTTTCTCTTACTATCTTTGTACTTCGAGATTGCACTACATACTCAATTGTTTAAATTCCCTGAAATGGGGATAGTCTACTTCAGGTTTTAGGAATTCTTATTACTTAAATTACTTCTCCTCATTTCCTATAGTGTGATTTGTTGAACTAGATGATCTTTTAAATGTTAACAATTCAAACATGGTAAAAATGGAACTTTAGGTGATAGAGTAAGG
>PVJS01037764.1:0-19739 GCA_004027185.1 Glis glis
AGTTCAACCACTGTGGAGATCAGTGTGGAGATTCCTCAGAAAACTGGGAATGGATCCACCATATGATCCGGCTATACCACTATTGGGTATCATACCAAAGGGATTGAAACCAGAAAACAACAGTAATATATGCATACCCATGTTCATAGCAGCACAATTCACAGTGGCCAAATTATGGAACCAACCTAGATGTCCATCAGTAGATGAATGGATTACAAAATTATGGGAAATACACACAATGGAATTCTACTCAGCAATAAAGAAGAACAAAATAACAGCATTCACAAGAAAATGGAAAGATCTGGAGAACATTATGTTAAGTGAGATTAACCAATCACAAAAAAAGAAGGGACATATGTTTTCATTAGTATGTGCAACCTAGGGAGTAGTGGGGCACAAAAGGGACTCCAATGACAATGGAGAACCCTCAGTGGTACAAGGGAAGGGGAATTGCAAGAAAGAAGTGAATCCATGGAATCACTGTCATAAATAATGTGTACATATGAGATTATACCAACATCATTCTCAGTGCTACATGTGGGGGGGAGGCGGGGGGGAGGGACACTAAGAGCTGTGTGCATGTATGTTAACACCAAACTGATACTCATTGTGATGTGAGACTACAATGCACCAATAAAAACATATAAAAAATAATTACTCATCTTAATTAGATACTCCTATGTTTATATATTTTAATTCTTTTTGTTATACTTACTATTCCTTTTTTTATTTTCTTATGTCTCATTTTTAAGGCTTTATCTTTAAAGCCACTTAGGTACATTTTTTCATTATATATACAGTATGTATGAATGTGTTGTGTACATATACATTATTTGAAGCAAGTTTTTAATGTTTCTGTTAAAACAGTTTTTAAAATACAGAAAGACTCACTACACATAAAAATATAGACTCTAGGACTCTAAAGTAACAAAAATAACTAGTCCACATTTTGCTTAAATAATATATTTGCTTATAAAAAACTCCCATGTATGCATTAATGAAAATGCAACCATCATATTTATAAATTCTTTCATGTAATGTTTTCACCACAGGTTCACTATTCAGCAGCTACGTTGACTCATGAATTCCCTGGTGGATGGGAACTTCAGTAACAGAATTCATTTTATTGGGCTTAACACATAATCCAGTCTTTCGGGTCATCCTCTTTGCGATCATCCTATGCATCTACTTGTTGACTGTGTCTGGTAATCTCAGCATAATCATCTTTATCAGAGTCTCTTCTCAGCTCCATCATCTCATGTACTTTTTTTCTGAGCCATTTAGCTTTTGCAGACATATGCTTTGCATCTTCAGTTACACCCAATATGCTTGTAAACTTCCTGGTGGAGAGGAATACAATCTCCTACCTTGGCTGTGCCATCCAGCTGGGTTCGGCTGTTTTCCTTGGGACAGTCGAGTGCTTCCTTCTGGCTGCCATGGCATATGATCGCTTTATGGCAATCTGCAGTCCACTGCTCTACTCAGCCAAAATGTCCACACATGTCTTCCTCTTGTTACTTGTAGTGACTTATGTGAGTGGTTCCTTAATGCATCATTCTTTACCTTTTCTTTCTTTTTTTTTAAATCTTCTGTGGACCAAATTGAGTTAATCATTTCTTCTGTGATTTTACTCCTTTGGTTGAACTCTCCTGTTCTGATGTCAGTGTCCCCGCGGTTGTCCCTTCCTTTACTGCTGGCTCCATCATTGTGGTCACAGTGTTTGTCATCGCTGTCTCCTATGTCTATATCCTCATCACCATCCTGAAGATGCGCTCCACCGAGGGGCGGCACAAGGCCTTCTCCACCTGCACCTCCCACCTCACCGCGGTCACCCTGTTCTACGGGACAGTTGCATTCATTTATGTGATGCCCAAGTCCAGCTACTCCACAGACCAGAACAAGGTGGTGTCTGTGTTCTACTCGGTGGTGATCCCCATGTTGAACCCCCTCATCTATAGTCTCAGGAACAAGGAGATTAAGAGGGCTCTGAAGAGAGAGCTTTGTAGGAAAATATTTTCTTAGTGATATCTGTTATTTTTCAGACTTAACATAGTAATAATATCCCATAGATATTATAATTAAAGGAGACTGAATGTTTGTGGCTGAAATATATCTACTGATACATAAGTATCCCAATGTGAAAATTTTTAGTAAATACACAGGGTGGATTTTCAGATATCAAATAGTAAATCATAGGTTCACGAGTTACCCTTAACAAATGTAATTAAATTTGTAATTCAGAAAAAATTATTTTCAATAAAGCATAATCTGCTGAAAATTCATTTTTCAGTTGTATTCAATGTTTTCAAAAGTCATTATCTCTGTAGTAGAGGTTTTTGAGGTTTTTGTACATAGAAATCTTTAAGATTGTGTCCATCTCTGACTGCATGAAATGTGTGTGATAGTTACTACTGGATATACATTCTGAGAGGAAATGACAAAGTAGAACAGACAAAAAAATTCTGGGATTTTTTTTTTTTTTTTGCAATAAGATTGTCTCCTGGGGATGGGCTTTGTGGACCCATAAAATTCTGGTCTGTGTTCCTAGCCTATGACTTCCGTTTTGAATGTAAGGGGGTCAAAACAAAAGGATTAAGATACAGTTCACTAGCCTATGATTTCCTCTGCCTAGTCAAAAGAGGTGACGTCCTGTGTAGAGATGAGCAAGATTCCTGTACTCCCCAGGGAGTGAGTGGAACAAACTGTTGGAGTGATTCATTCATGCTCAGACTTACATTGTGCTAAGGAAGCTTGAAGGATTCAACTGTTGTTTCTCTGAGAATCTTAATTTACCTCAACATGCTGATGACTGCCACATTTATTTACCCTTCCCTATCCTCTCTTTTGCTCCCAACTAGCTCCCCTCCAGTAAGGGGCACTATCATTCAATCAGTTTATTGACTTAAAAGCATTTATTTTTCTTTCCTCTGTGCGCTACTATATTCAATCACAAAATCTTGTACCTTATGAGGCCAACATTTATCTACGACTCTCCATCTTCATTGTCAGGCTTCTTCAAACTGACCTCTTTTACATTTAGTTTACAATAGTGCCACTATGAGGGTTACTTTTATGTGTCAACTTGAGGCTATGGTGCCTAGTTGTTTGGTACAACCCCAGTCAATACGGGCCTGTAAAGGTATTATTAGATGTAATTAACGTTTAAATCAGTATTCATTGACTAAAGCAGATTATCCTTCACAACATGGATGGACCTTGTTCAATCAGTTAAAGGCCTAAGAGAAATGACGGAGGTCCTCTGAACAGGAAGAACTTCTTCCTGCAGACAGGATCTGGACTCTACACTGCAACACCAACTCTTGCCAGTGTTTTCAATTGGCTCACCTGAATTTTGGATTTGATTTGTCAGGTCCCACAATTATGTGAGCCAAATTCTTAAAATATCTCTGGGATAGATAGATGTATGTATGTGTATATATTTGTGCATGTGTGTGTGTGTGTGTGTGTGTGTGTGTGTGTGTGTTTCTCTGGGGGAAGCTAATTAATACAACCCCTAATAAAAATGATTTCTTCTTCTCTTACTCTCTTCCAATTCTTTGTCCATGCATGAATCATACCCACAAATCTAAATAAACTAATTTCCTTGTTAACGCTTTCAAAGGTCTCATAATAAGGCAACGTTTCTTAACACGTCCTACACATTTCTGAATATGACCTTAGCTTTCATACCACCTCTCATAGTTTTTCCTTTTGGTTCCTAAACATACAGGCTCTAGGAATCAATCATTTAGGCTTCTCTCAATTCCTTAAACATGCCCACCCTCTCTGCTGCCTCAGGACCCTCTTACATGCAGTACCTCTATCTGAAATACACTTTTGCCTTCATGTAGACAACACCTATTATGCTGCAGTTACCAGCCTATATGTTGTTTGACCACTGCTAGGAAGCCTTCTTGAAGCTCCAGACCAAATTAAGAACACTGTCCTGTCTGGGTATTTCCTTTGAAATACTTATTACACTGGTAGTTACACATTCAAGGTTCATTTTACACAATACCGATATCTTCAAAGAGCTACAATAACTTCCTCTTTTCCTATAGTTTTCGCAAAGTTCCTGGAACATAGAAAATTTAATTTCATATTTGATATGAATGAGTGAAAAAATAATAAATACATGGCTGAATGAAACATTTGCTTTTCTCGAACCATTGTTTCTTCGGGCTGTGAGTCCTTATTTTACTGAGGATGTAATTGAGGCACATACAGGTTACGCAAAAGATCAAGGTCACAAATGTTCTCTTAATTAAATAAAAGCATTTATATGTAAATATCACTTTAATATAAGTAATGAACGGTTTACATTGAATAATTCTGAGTTTTCTTGTTTTATATATTATTTTATTTATTTTATATACTTTTATTGCTATATTGTAGCTATACATGATAATGATATTCAGAATGATAGAAACATACATGCACACAGCACTTGGTGTTTTTCCCTTGTTTGACTTCTTTTTTTTTTTTTGCGGTATCAGAGATTGAACCCAGGGGCGTTCTACCTCCACGCTACACCCCTGGCCCTATTTTTCATACTTTATTTTGAAACCGGGTCTCACTAAGTTGCGGATGGCCTCACTAAGTAGAGAGAGAGAGAGAGAGAGAGAGAGAGAGAGAGAGAGACAGGGAGAGAGAGAGAGAGCTGAAGCTGGCCACGAACCCGGATCCTACGGTCTCTGCCTCCCAAAGTACTGGGATTACAAGTGTGCGCCACCATGCCCGGCTTTTTGACTTCTTTTAAGGCATATACTCTTGGGGTGGGGCAGGGGGGAGTGATGCTGTTTGAGAACACTTTACCACTAGGGGATTTCTTTGTTTCTGACACTTTTTTGGGGGGGGGGGCAAACCCTTAGTGTTCAAAGTAAGCATGGAGTTGTCCACATCAGAACATGGCAAGCTAATTTGTATGAGACTAGTTCTCTGAAACAAAATAAATAAGAAACTTAATAAATATTTTTCAGTGTTTGAAGGTATAGACTTTTGGGTCCATTGGTAAGGTATTAGTCTCATTCCTCCCAGGACCTTCCTCTTATTGCTGAAGAGAATTCCTAGATGTAACACAACACACAAGTCAGGTAGATTTTAGAGGCAGAAAGAAGGCAGACTACTTAGGGACATCAAAACTTGAGAAAGAGTATAGCAGCGAGTTCCTTGGGTTTCCTAATTGTTTCCATACACCTGAAAGGGAAAGCAGAGTCTCCAATCTAGGACCATCAACAGACACAGATAGAAAATGCTTTAACAAAAGCCTGTCCATGCCTTGTAATTCCAGTACTTGGGAGGCTGAGACCAGAGGATCACAAGTTTGAGGCCAGCGTCAGCAACTTAGTGAAATATTGTTTCAAAATAAAAAAAAAAATGAAATAGGGCTGGGGGTGAAGCTCAGAAGCAGAATGCAACTGGGTTCAATCCCCAGTATCAAACAGCAACAATAACTACAACAAAAAGCCAGTCCTTGGCAAAAAAAGAGAAAGAGAGAGAGAGAGAGAGAGAGAGAGAAGAGTAGCCTTAAAGAAAACTTTAAAAATATTTTAATATGTGCAATAGGATTATACATCATAGTGAGACTCAAAGTGATAAATTCATATATGTACACTACATCTCTTGTTGTGAATTCTACATTCCTGGACATAAAGATTCACCCCCATGGATAATTTGGATCCAAGTCCTGGGGGGTTAGAGTGTTCAAGGGTCTTCTGTATTTTATATTACATTAGGTATTAGCAGAGTTTGATAATCAAGAATTAATGCAAGTCAACAACTGGTGACAAACATTAATTTCCAGATCTGTTAAGATTTATATCTACCCCTCAGCATGTTCATGAATTATTTAGGGAGAAAGTAGGAAAGAGGCCTCAAACATCGATGATTTCCTGCTTTGTGACCCCAAATTCTATCAGGAATGTTTGAATAAGGTCTTGAAGTTGCTATACCAGTAGATATGGGATAATCGTTTGTCCATTCACTTTTTTCAAAAATGTTTGTTGAGCATTTGTTGTATTCTGGGAACTGAATAAACACTGAACCTATGTTAATAAATAAAATAATTCTTATGAAATTTAGATTTCAATAGGAAAGACACCAGAGAATAAATCAACATTATAAATATAGAACATGGCTGATCGTGTGGAAGAGACAATGGGATTGATATGGTTGATAGAGAGTAACTGTGGTAGAGTGGGGGCTTAGCTAAGGTGGGGTGACGGAAATCCACATGGAGCAGGTGGTATTTGAGTAGAAAACTGAGAAGGACCTTTTGATGTGGAGAGTGGGGGAAAATCCAGTTGGAAAATGACAAATGCAAAGATCCTAATAATCTCAGGAAATAAAAAGAATGCCATGATAAATCAAGGGGAGACTCATGGGCAGTAGAAAGTCTTTGTATTTTATTCTAAACAAATGGAGAGCCCAGCTGAGCATGGTGGTACACGCCTGTAGTTCCAGTAATTGGGAGAATCACAGATTTGAGATCAGCCTCAGAAACTTAGCGAGACTCTCAGCAACATAGTGAGACTGTGTTTCAAAAGAAAAAAAAGGGCTGGGGATGTAGCTTGGCAGTTGAATAACCCTGGGTTCAATATCAGTACCAAAAAAAAAAAAAGAAAGAAAAAAGAAAAGAAACAAAATAGAGAGACATTAAAAATTTTTAAATAGTGTAATCTAATATGATTTGTTTGACAATCTCTCCTGTTTAGGAAATTGGTCCTTAAAAGGAAATTGGGAGAAAGGGACTAATGAGAAGTTTAATAATCAAGACCTGAGATGATGGCCCATTGGACAAGGATGACTGTCGCGCAGTTAGAGAAATCAACCTATCACATAATTGGTGACATAAAGGACCCAATAGGACTTGCCGGTGGAAGAGTATGGGAGGTCATAAACAAAAGGAGTTGAGAGCAATTAAAAAATAAAAAATAAAAAAGGCTGGGGATGTTGCTTGGAGATAGAATGCCTCTGCATTAAATCACCAGCACAAAAACACATACATTCATACATACATATCTACATACATACATTGCCAAAGTCTTAGTGGTTTTAAAAATCTATATATTGTTATATTACGTTATTTTGAAAGTCAGGTGTCTACCAGTCTCTGGGGCCTTCGTGATTCCCCTGATCGGGAGGTCAGATGACTTACTAGAGTTGCAGGGCCCTTAGAGGAGTCCCATCATTCCCTGCATCCTATTTGATCTTGGAGGGCAAGGGCCAAAATATTGGCTGTCTTTTCTTAGCTCTTTTATTTCCTGATTGTTCTCTAAGTCTCAGTTGTTGAATACCCAGAAGGTCACTTTCATAAGTTCTTTTTAAGCTGTCTTGCAGGTGACGGCTATCATCTCAAAACAATGAGTGTTGTAGTGTTAGGATATGTACTTTTATAAAATGTTAACAGACAACAGTTACAAAGTTTTATAAGAAAAATACAAAACAAAATTATCAGGAAAAATAAATTCCATTTGTAATAATGATAGTTCTTTTCAGGTTTATATTTGTATGTTCCTAATTGTATTATCATTTTCTTTTACCAAAGACAATTAAATGTGCCCAAACAATTGGCATTCTAAACCATGTCACTCTGATGACTCTGATGATTAAAAGATAAAAGATTGGGCATGAAAAAAAATATAGCTGGGCGTGGTGGCTCACACTTGTAATCCCAGTACTTGGGAGGCTGAGACTGGAGGATCTGGGTTCGTAGCCAGCCTCAGCTACTTAGTGAGGCCCTCCACAGCTTAGTGAGACCCTGTTTCAAAATACAGAACAAAAATAGGGCTGGGGGTGTAGCCTGGAGGTAGAATGCCCCTGGGTTCAATCCCCGGTACTGCAAAAAAAAAAAAAAAAATATATATATATATATATATATGTATACATGAATTTAAATTTTAAATAAATAAATTCTCATTTAAATTTTACTTGCATATATATATAAAATTTCTATGGGTAAAATTTAAATGGGAGTTTACTTATATCATCTAATATTTTCAGAACATATATGCCATTTTTAATGCTATTTCTCATGCCTGAACACCTCTTCATTGCCTTTACCTTGCTTTATTTAGTCATGTGATAAGACTAAGTTTTAGTGCTTTATCTTCCTGTATTAGTCAGGTTCTCTAGAGAAACAGAACCCATTGGATAAGTATATTATAAAAGAGGATTTTTCAAATCGGCTTACACAATCTGAAACTGTAGTCCCAAGTGGCCACCTGTACAAAGAAAGCCAGGAGAACCAGCAGCTGCCCAGTCTGAGAAACTGGAGCTTCAGAACTCAAGGGACCAATGATGCAGTCCCAGTCCAAGACAGAAACTCCCTGGAGAATTGCTGGGGGGTGTCCACGTTGGAAGAGTGAAGCTGGAGCCTGCAACCCTGAGGGGAGAGCATGGGCAGGTGCACCCAATCAGGAAGGGATCAAGTTTGCCTTCCGGCTGCTTCCTTCTCCTTCTGCCCTTTGTTCCATCAGGGTCTCCAGTCGATTTGACAGTGCTGCCAGCACTCAAGGCAGGACCTCCCCCTTGATCTGCTGCTCCACATGCCAATTATCTCATCAACACACACTGAAGTCTCCCAAACCTAGGCATCTCTCAGTCCACTCAAACTGACAATCTAGATCAAGCATCACGCCTCCAGAAAGTGTTATTCTATAATTCTGGTTGGGGAAAGTGCCTTTCCTTTGGGCCTACTGCTCCTGGTTGTACTTATCATATTGTAAGTGTAGGTGCCAAATTACTTCTAGACAAGTATATAATTTTATACAATGTAGTGAGTGTTGGAGGTCAGACAGTGGTTTATTTGTTTTTTTATCAGTACAATGCCTGGCACTTAATAAGTGCTCAGTATCATCATACTGAACTTAACTCTCTCCAACAACACTGGAAAAACATTCTCTTGGGTTCTGCATCCCTCTAAAGTGAAAATACTTAACTGGGGGAGAGGTGGGTCTTGCCAAGGTCACAGTGATTTTCTATATGACTATAGCTCTGTTGCCCATAAATGAGGAATGGACTATATATCCTCTCAGTACTCAAAGGGTAAAATCAAGACATCTATGATCTGTTGGTTTAAACAGTTATATTGTTTTGAGTGCCAGTATGTGTCAAGTCTTTCTGCATTTTATTTAATGTTCCCTTATTTTAAATCAGTATAAATAAGAGAAATTCAAATCATAATTTCCCTACAACACCATTATGTAATCATTTCATCGCTTTTAATTTATCCTTGTTATCTTTCAGATATTGTTCTGGAATTTCCACCTAAAGTGAAATAATATTATAGATGTTCTACATTTCACTTAACAGGATATTAAAGATATTTTTCATGTTGTAAAAATTTGATTTCTTATATCTCCCAACCCTTAATCTTTTACCCCCTTACACTGTGGAAAAGAAAAATTAGATTCTAATCTTGATTTCAGATGCCATAAACAGTTGTATCAGCATTTGCTTTGATTTGGGAGTCCCTGGGCTCCAGAAAATCTCTCCTTACCCTTTCCAGTCTCATGACAATGAAATGAAGGAGAGTAGCTAATTCTCACCCAAATTTCTTTACTGTCATCTGTGGTAGCATATCTAGTCTTTTCTGTTCATAGATTCTAATTTCCTTATAGGTTCAGACCTAGGGAACAATGATTATTGCTTTTATTTTATTTCAATACTTTTATTGGTGAATTATAGTCTCACATCATAATGTATTTCATAGTGATAGTGACATACATGCACACAGCATTTGGTGGGCTTTCCCCTGGCTCCCTCCCCAATCCCCCCTTCCCCATAAAGGCTATTGACATTAACATTGATATTCTTTTTTTTTTTTTTGCAGTACCGGGGATTGAACCCAGGGGTGTTCTACCTCCGTGCTACATCCCCGGCCCTATTTTTTTATACTTTATTTTGAAACCGGGTCTCACGAAGTTGAGGAGGGCCTCACTAGGGAGAGAGAGAGAGAGAGAGAGAGAGAGAGAGAGAGAGAGAGCTGAGGCTGGCCTCGAACCCGGATCCTCCGGTCTCCGCCTCCCGAAGTACTGGGATTACAAGTGTGCGCCACCACGCCCAGCCTTAACATTGATATTCTCACCAATGATTAGAATCAAAGGATACCACTTTAAGTCCCCACATATAAAAGAAGATTACATTATTGCAAGTGGGACTATTTGCTTTTAATGTGTACCTCAATGTGGATAGACTTCCAGTGAAATCACATGATCACGATATTAATACCTGATTTCCTAAAGATGAGAATCAATCCAGTTTTCCATCCTTACCCTTGCTTCTAAGTCTTCACCACTTAGTCCTTCTTGGGGATAGAATTTGTTTAAAAGATTGATATAAAGTTCCTATTTGGGCTTGATCACCCAACCCGAACCTACTAGCTTAGCAATGATGCTGAAGTCATTAGAATCACTGTGGTATGGCCTACACTAAGTGCATGGGGCCTAAAAATAGAGGACTTGAACTCACAGCTATCTGGACAAACTACTAAAACTCTCTAAGACTTTTTTCTTATCTGTAAATTGGGGGAAATTAATTATGTGCATTGTAGGACTGTTGTGATGATTAAATAGAAAAGCAAGGTGTTTTGAAACCAGACTCTGGATTCAAATACTGTTCCCACATGTTCTTCGTAGCATTGCTTTGGGCAGGGTACTTATTACCTCTTTGCTTCAGATTATTTTTTTTTTGTAAATTAGAAATAAAAGGGCCACCAGTACCACAAAAATTAAATTAAATTTAAAAGTTGCATACAAGAAGTAATAGGGCAACTTGATAGTGTTGTTGTAAGAAATAGATGGGTTAGTGGACATAATATGCTTAGAATGAGGCCTGACACATAACCATTACAATTATTGTTAAACAAATTAAATACAGAGGAAGCACTCAGCATCTATAGGACTTCTATAATAGTGACATGTATTATTATCATTATAACTGATTTTGAGGTATCTCCAAATTGATTTTAAAATGTTTAAAAGTGAGAATTAGAACAATGAAGTATGACTTAATCAGTTAAACAGCAAGTGGTAGGTACTAAGCGTAACATGGGTAGTTAAAAACATCATTGGTTGACTTAAATTCTAAGAACAGATCCTAAGAATATATTCTGACAATCGCCTTCCTCAGGGCCTCCTTTACATCCCTGTTCCGCAGGCTGTATATGAGGGGGTTCAACATGGGGATCATCACTGTGTAGAACAGAGACACCACGCTATTCTGGCTGGTGGAGTAGCTGGACTTGGGCATCACATAAACAAAGGTAATAGTTCCATAGTAGAGAGTGACCGCGGTGAGGTGGGAGGTGCAGGTGGAGAAGGCCTTGTGCCGGCCCTCGGTGGAGCGCATCTTCAGGATGGTGGTGAGGATGGAGATGTAAGAGAGGGCAATGACAAGCATTGTGCTTATAATGACGGTGCCAGAAGAGATGGAAGGGATGATTCCAATTAAGGAGACATCTGAGCAGGAAAGTTTCAATAAAGGAGTGAAATCACAGAAAAAGTGATCGACCTGATTGGGTCCACAGAAGTAAAGACTCAACACACAACCAGTAAATGTCCACGCATTTGCAGAGCCACACAGGTAGGAAGCCCCCACTAGGAGGATGCAGACCCTGGGGGACATGTGGGTGGAGTAGAGCAGAGGAGAGCAGATGGCCACGTAGCGATCATAGGCCATGGCAGCCAGCAGGAAGCACTCAGTTGTCCCAAATGTCACCACAGAACAGAGCTGGGCTTCACAGCCAGCCACAGGGACGACAGTTCCATGTTCAAGGAATCCTCCAAGCATTATAGGTGTGACCGATGTGGAAAACCCAATGTCCACAAAAGCCAGGTGACTGAGGAAAAGGTACATGGGGGTGTGAAGCTGAGAAGAGCTTCTAATTAAAGCAATTATGCTGATATTGCCTGTCAGAGTGACAATGTATATTACTAAAAATATCACAAAAAAGATGGCACAAATTGTAGGATCCTCTGTTAACCCCAAAATGATGAACTCTGTCACGGTGCTGTGGTTTCCAACCTCCATCTCCTGTGGGAGTTCCTGTTGAGGGAGATGAGAATATTCATCTGTTTAATGTTTTCACTCTACACATTCTCCCTTTGGGGGATTATTCCTCAGACCCATTCTATGGCCAACCAGTAAATATTAGTGTTCCATAGGATCTGGGATTTTGTCATTTTTCTTTGCATAAAAGAAGAGCTATTGTGCTTCACTCTCTGTAATCTCAGCTATATTCTTTTCTTCAAGCATTATTTATGTAAAAGTACCTCTCAAAACCTTGACTCCTAGGCAGATCAATCTCACAAAATCCAGATCCATGGTTTCAATGATCTATTGGATTTCTCATCCTTCTCAATGATCTATTGGAAATCCCACAAATACCTCAAACCCAACCTTCCCCACACCAAAATCATCCTTTTCTTAAACCACTGCTCCTATGTTTTGTACCTGGGGAATGATACCACTATTCACCCAGCCTCTCTAGTGTGCAACTTGGGAGTGTCCTAGCCCTCTTCCTCTCATTGCACCACAGCTAATAGAATCTCATTGATTCTGTCTACAACTTACTTCTTCTCATTTTTATCTCTTCACCTCCTCTTTTTCAGTCCCAGTGTCCCCAAGATCCTGGTAAATTTTCCTCTCCATTTTATTTACTTTTCTCCTTCCTTTCATTATTTTTTCCTCTTAAAATTCACAATAATGTGCCATAGTGATCTTTTACTAGTGAAAAAAGAAGATGCTGAAGCGATTCATTAGTTCTTTCAATACTTTCTCAAGTCCTCATGATGAAATGTAACCCCATTAGCACAGCATACAGTCACCTTTTTGGTATCCACACATGTGGCTTTGTTTGTCTCTCAGGATGTTTCCATTCACAACTCAACACTGGCCCAATTTTTAGAGTCCCCTCATGCACTCCATTTTCTCTCCTTCTCTCCACTTTTCTCCCACTTGGAAGACTCCCACATCCCACTGATCCCATTGTCATTGCTCTGGGTGACTTCTCATCCTTCAGGATTAGCATCTCTCCAAAGCCATCTCTGACTCCTAAGGTTGAATCTGTTAACCTTTTTTTTGTGTTATAGACTTCACTTTTTGCAGATATCTAAATTGACATTGTTTATACTGGGTTATGTCTTTTTGCTTGTTGTTTACCTTTTATTCTCCTCAATTAGTACATACTCTTGTCAATAACTTTCATCCTTGTGTTAAATGATACCTAGTCCTTGGGCCTAAAATAACCTGGATAAATACATGCATGTTAGTGTAGTGAATAAGGTCTGGGGAACCAGGGAGGAACAGGTTTCATAGAGAAGAAAGAACAGTAAAGACTTTTCAGTTCAGAATGTAAGTGATGAATTGTAGAACCATATCAGTAAAAACAAAAACAAAAACCCTGAAAATTCAAACACTTACATGAGATGTAACTAGTATCACACATGTCAACCATTAAATATGTGGTGCATTTCTTTCCAAGGACTTTCCCCCTCTGGATATATTTTATTATGCTTTTTAAGTACACTGTAGATGTACTTTTACTTTACATCTCAATATAACAATTGTACTACCCTATAATTCTTCACAAACATAATTTTTGAGATCCGCCTGATAATTCACTCAGTGAGTAGACCTTCATTTAATCACCATTGCTTTTGGGTGTTCAGCTGTTCTTAATTCTCTACTATCAGAGCTAGGAATCCCACAAAGTCCATCAAGCATCAGGAGGATAACATAACAAAATACAATGCATTGAAACTGTAAACCCATTCCTTCTTATTTTTCTTAAGGCAACAATTCAAAAGAAGCTCCAAAGTAAGTTCATCCCTATGATTTGCAACAATGAAAATGCTAAACCAAATCGCACCCTACTGCTCATTAATGTGTTGAGTTCATGGCTACATTTTGATTAAGAAATTTAGTGCTTTCTCTATGTTCCGTCACTTCAAAGGCAAAGTCCCTGTGGTTTGAAGCAGTCCTAAGAAAGCAGAATTAATGTTAAGGAATAAACATCATTAATTAGGAAAGGCAAAATAGGTATAGCAGCCACAATAAAGACTCAGTGAAAATTAGAAAAGAAAGTTATATTTATCAACAGTAAAAAAATCAAAGAATACAAATTTTAAAGCATTTCTATAAAATATTATAAAATAAAAATTATTTTAATTTAAAATTATTCAGTCTGAAAATTTCACTTATTCTTGCCATTAAGTTCAGCCAAATAGCAATCTCTTAAAAAAGGTCTAGAGGTCTAGAAAATCTTTTTGCATATATCTTCATTTATTATTTTACATAGAATTTAAAAGTGAAAGAAAAGTCTCTCCTGTAAATCCTTAGCTTTAGTAATGCCTCACAATCCATTTTGACTTATTTTAACTTGGGGAAATATACTATAGTATTTGTATATACATAATCATATTATGTATTACATTTTATTATTTAAATTTTTCCTTAATATTATTAATAAAGTATTTCCCATGTTCCTGAGTAATCTCCATAAGTGAATCTCCATCATCGCATATATTGAATGTACGGTAAACATTTTAGCATTATGCTCAGAGCACTTCATAATCCATCTTCAATTGCTTATTAAAAGTATTTCAGGTATTACTTATACTTCCTTGCAACTTTTGTATTTCTCAAGAATCATGTTAAGCTGGATGTGGTGGTGCACACCTTTAATCTCAGTACTTGGGAGGCTGAGACAGGAGGATCACAGGTTTGAGTCCAGCCTCTGCAATTTAGCAAGTCCCTGTTCCAAAATAAAGAATGAAATAGGCTGGGGTGTAGCTCAAAGATAGGAACCCCCACCCAGTTTAATCTCTAGTACCATAAAAAATAAAAAGGGCTGGCAGCGTACCTCACTGGTAGAACACCCCTGGATTCAATTCCCAGTAGCCTGCGCGTGCGCACACATACACACACACACACACACACACACACACACACACACACACTCAGACCTGAAAAAGAATCATATTAACATGATGTTATGATTTTTTACTCACTGTTACTAGTTATAATATTTGTGGAAACACAATTTTCTGCTAACAACTATATTGCAACTCTTAAAGTTTTAAACATTTACCAGAAATAGTAAATATCAGTATGAAATATTTTTCATGTCTTAATTCCATAAAAGCTTGCTTTCTTTTTCTCTTTCTTTCTTTCTTTCTTTCTTTCTTTCTTTCTTTCTTTCTTTCTTCTTTCTTTCTTTCTTTCTTTCTCTTTCTTTCTCTCTCTCTTTCTCTCTCTCTCTCTCTCTCTCTCTCTTTCTTTCTTTCTTTCTTTCTTTCCTTACTCTTTCTCTTTCTTTCCTTCTTTCTTTCTTTCTTTGCAGTACTGGGGATTGAAGCCAGGGGCATTCTACCACCGCCCCCAGTCCTATTTTATATTCTTTATTTTGAAACAGGGTCTCACTAAGTTGTGGAGAGCCTCACTAAGTAGCTGAGGCTGGCTGCGAACCCGGATCCTCCAGTCTCAGCCTCCCAAGTACAGGGATTATAAGCATGTGCCACCACACCCAGCAAGGCTGAGACAAGAGGATCACAGGTTTGAGTCCAGCCTCTGCAACTTAGCAAGGCCCTGTTCCAAAATAAAGAATGAAATAGGGCTGGGGTGTACCTCCAAGGTAGGACCCCCCAACCCAGTTCAATACCCAGTACTATAAAAAATAAAAAGGGCTGGGAGTATATCTCACTGGTAGAACACCCCTGGATTCAATTCCCAGTAGCGTGCGCACACACACACAAACACACACACACACACGCACAAACACATTCACACATGACAAAGAATCCTATTAACATGATGGTATGATTTTTTTACTCACTGTTACTAGTTATAATATTTGTGGGAACACGATTTTCTGCTAACAACAATATTGCAATTCTTAAAGTTTTAAACATTTACCAGAAATAGTAAATATCAGTATTAAATATTTTTCATGTCTTAATTCCCTAAGAGTTTTATTTATTTATTTATTTATTTGTGTGTGTGTGTGGTACTGGGGATTGAACCCAGAGGCATTCTACCTCTGAGCTACACCCCCAGCCCTATTTTTTATTCTTTATTTTGAAACAGGTTCTCACTAAGTTGTGGAGAGCCTCACTAAGTAGCTGAGGCTGGCCGCGAACCCCGATCCTCCTGTCTCAGCCTCCCAAGTACTGGGATTACAAGCGTGTGCCACCACACCCGGCAAGAGTTTTAAAAATTCTTACTTTAGAATAAGTGAGAAATTAGTTTCCTCAATGGTGGAGCTGAATTCTTTGGTGAATGGTGAAGCATAATGACCACTAGTTGAGGACCTGAGGCTCATTCAAGAACATATTCCATCTCTTATTTATTGATTTTCATTAAGTGTGTTTAAATATGCTAGTGATAGGTAGCTTACTGCCCTTGGTGTTAGCTCAATCATTAAAACTCTGTTTTTAATCCTATCAATTGTCTCCATGAGTTTAATGGAATAATCCCTCTACTTTCTATATCAAAATGTTAAAATTTTTTTCCCACTGCCTTCCCCTTTCTAAAATTCAGCATCCATAGTTCCTTTGGCCATCCCACCTGCAGCATGCCTTTCAGTCCCTTGACATCCTCTGTCACACTCTGAGCTCACTCTATTCTGAGGAATGAGGACAAGCATTGAGCATCGTTCCTGCCCTTTGCTTTCTGACTCAAGCAGAGTTCAGTGGAGCAACTCTACTTTCACTGTGACACCGTCTGAGTCAATCTATGCTGACCACAGAGTAATGGGGACTGGAGTCCCACAACTCAGATCCTGGCCTCTCAGTTAATCCCAGCTGTATTAACTTGCATGTGACACTGAATCTCTTTGACACTCAGTATTTGCATTTGTGTATGAGAATGACTGTCCCTTATAGTGAGCTTTATTGTGAGATTAAAAGAAATAATATGTGTAAAGTACCCAGAGGTATTTGGTCATACATCAGGTTAAGTCATTTCTTTTAATTAAGTAAAAATGAAGTATTGGTGAACTTTCAATTCTTCATTTTTTTATGAGAACTGTATTTTTTATTTTTATATATCAGGGGATTTTCACCACAAATTAAAGGGGAAAAAGACAGGAAGCACAGCCTCTGATGCCTTCTTAGTTCTGGGCTATGCCATTCATATGCATAACGTGCCAGCTTATTTTTTCCCTTCCCTTCCTCTCCACTGGACACCCAAAGACTCGAGCTTTCTACTGGTATTCATGCTGCTGCTCCTGGGTCGAGTACTCCCACCACTCAAATACCCTTAACTCAATGCGTTGGTCATTATTGATGATGAATAGAGGACACAGGACTATGGGCCTTATCCAACCTAAGTGGCAGGCTGTTTCTCCTGACTTCCTTTTCATATTCTCTGCTGCTCGAGCTTAACGATGGTTTTGGCTGCCACAGACCATCCATATAACTCTGGCGTCTCCTGGACAGATTCATCTAGTTGTGCCCAGAACAAGTATTGCACAGTACTTCTCTTGCTGAGGGCATGGTTTCCACAGGGATCAAGAGCTAAAATTGATTTTAAAAAGTAGTTCTTTTGTTTTCATCTTCTTATAGAACAAATGAAAATTCCATTTCAACAAAACCCATGAGTCTCGTACTTACCTTTTAGAAGCAGAATTACAGATGCTGAGTTCCAAAGAGAACTTTAGAAAGCAGATGTTTTCCCACTTACTTTTATAGATAGTGGGAGCCAAATACTCAACAGTATGAACCACTGAAGAGACCCACTGGTCAGAGAACACAAGTACTAGACACAGCGAGGATGAGGCGGGTGTCTCTGTGTATGTGGAGGGAGAGAAAAGAAGGCTCCAATAGAACATGGAAATCCTCTAGGGCTACCATTGCTTGTCCCTTTGAGAGAAATGTCCTTGGGTTTGTTGTACAGAAATGACTTATGCATCTAGGTGACTCATTAAGGCCTGGCTGGCTCTCCCCGAAGGGACATCTACATGCTATGATGTCCTTTGCAACTCTTTTTCCCTTGTTTAATGAAAGTGGAGGAGAGAGGCCTTGGTTTCCCAGAAGCATGTCCAACATTCAGAACAAATTATTTGCTTCCTTGGGGCTAGTATGATGTCAACAGAGTACTTCCCAATTAAAATAACCTTTGAATCGAATAGAAAAGGAGCACTGGAGTTGAAGGACAGAATAGTAAAGAAGAAAATTATTACTTTGATTTAATGGCCATTTTAATGCAGAAAACAATAAAGATGTTTCTGGGAATTCTGTATACATAGGATCATCTCTTATTTACATGTCTTGGAACTCTCTCTTCCTAGCCCCCAATAGCACAATTTAAGAAGCTCTTCCGGAGCATCTAAGTACCTGCATTCCATTGAGGAAACAGGCAATAAGCCAACTATAGTAAATATTTGACTCAATTTACCCTAATACCCCACCTTATTTTTACATGTTTTAAAAGTTAACACTGGAATTTGTTATTCTTATAGCTCTTTTGACAAGTTCCAATAAGCAAAACACCTCAAAGTGATTTATTTTTCTATATACAACCATCATAGTCAACCCTGAAATTCTGCTCAGGGACAAATTCCTTTACATTTTACCCCATTCACTCATCCCATGTCCCTTCTAGGATTGTCTGACAAGGAAATATGTTTTTCAAACTAAAGCCATCAAAGTATTCTTTCCCTAGAAGGCCAACCCACTAAGTTCCACTGTGGATTTTCAAATCGACCTATAAATCAGCTCCAGCCTCTCTCAAATGCATTCTAAGAATAGACCCCAAAACCTGTTGGTTGATCCACAGATCTGTGATCCTGGAGACAAACTTGAAGACCTTAGTCTCAACTGTGAACCCTGAAGCATCCCTCTGTCCTCTGCTGTTTATAAAATCTGTGCATATTAATGGGGTTCCATGTAATTTTTTGATGCATGCATACATTGTGTAATGTATAAATTATGTTAAATATATCTACTTCCTCAAACATTTATTATTTATCTATAATGAAAACCTTTTAAATCTCTTCTTACAGCTTTCTGAAAGGTGTATGCATTATTGTTATCTATAATCACTCTACTGTTCAATAGCACACCAGAGCTTCTTGATCCCATCTAATTAACTTTGTACCCGTTGATCAACCTTTCCCCACCCTACCCTCTTGCCACTCTTCCCGAGCTCTGGTAGCCACTATTTTACTTTAAACTTCGAAGGGACAAGCTTTCTTTAGATTCCACATATGAGTCTGTCATCAAGTGAACTGGAACACTCTTATGTATTATTCGTTTCTTTTCTCTTGCCGCTTTGATGATCTTCTCTTTGTCTTCAACATTTGAGAGCTTGCTTATGACTCTGGGTAGACTTGGTTGAGTTGAATGTGACTGGTGACTTTTGTCTTCCTATACCTGGATATTTGTATCCTTCTCTAAATTTGGGAACTTTTTAGCTATTTCTTTGTATAAGCTTTCCACCTCTTTGGAATTCTCCCTCTTGAACCCCATTAACCCAAATACTTGTTCTTTGAATGCTGTTCCAACAGCTCTGTCAGCTGTCTTCATTCTGTGTTCTGTTTCTACCTCCAACTTTGTATTTTAAAATAAAAGAATTAAAGTTAGAATACTATTGTGATACATCCATATTCATGTTTATAGCAGCACAATTCACAATAGCCAAATTATGGAACTAAATTAGGTATCCCTCAACAGATGAAAGGATAAAGAAAATGTGTACATAAACATTATGGAATTTTACTCAGCCGTAAAGAGGCCTCT
>PVJS01037765.1:0-19737 GCA_004027185.1 Glis glis
TTTTGTGGTACCGAGGATTGAACGCAGGGGCGTTCTACCTCCGTGCTACACCCCCGGCCCTATTTTTTATACTTTATTTTGAAACCGGGTCTCACGAAGTTGCGGAGGGCCTCACTAAGTAGAGAGAGAGAGAGAGAGAGAGAGAGAGAGACAGGGAGAGAGAGAGAGACAGGGAGAGAGAGAGAGAGAGAGAGAAAGCTGAGGCTGGCTGCGAACCCGGATCCTCCGGTCTCTGCCTCCCAAAGTACTGGGATTACAAGCGTGTGCCACTACGCCCGGCTTGGTTCTGGATTCTTAACAAGGGAGAGAGCTCTAGCGCGCTAGCAGGGGTAAAGAACTTGTGCGCAGGTGTTGGAAGAGATGAGAAGGGGAAGAAGCCCAGAAAGGAGAGGCTGAGACCTGAAGACAATTCACAGCTTCACCAAAGCCGCTCCCTGCCCTTCGCATGCCCCCAAATGCCCTCGAGCTCAGACCTGCTTCCTCACACACCACTGAGAATCAACTCTTTTTTTTTTTTTTTTTTTGCAGTACTGAGGATTGAACCCAGGGGCATTCTACCTCCAAGCTACACCCCAGCCCTATTTTTTATTCTTTATTTTGAAACAGGGTCTCACTAAGTTGCAGAGGGCCTCACTAAGTAGCTAAGGCTGGCCGCGAACCCAGATCCTCCGATATCAGCCTCCCAAGTACTGGGATTACAAGCATGTGCCGCCATGCCCGGCTTGAGAATCAACTCTTAAATGCATCTGCCCCAAATTCTTTTAGTGTCAACACCAATGAGAGGGAGGGAAGAGGAAGAGTCCATTCCCCGGGGTGGGGTTGGGGTGTGTGGGGACACAAGATGGCGGGTCTGCCTCGCCTCCCCCCTGTAGCCTCTTGCCCAGTTCTCCTCCTTGACCTGTCATGGGTCAGCATTAGCCGGGGAGAGGCCCGAGTGCAGAAGAGGAGGCTGCAGGCCACCATGAGCTTCCTACAGAGGAGGAGGAGTCAGCACTGGAGGGGAGGTCCTGTTCATTACCTCACCTTCACCCCACATGGCCCCTTCTACTCCCCATATAAGCAATCTTTAAAAAACAGTCTTTACTAGGGAGGCTGAGACAGGAGGATTACAGGTTCGAGGCCAGCTTCAGAACATAGTGAGACTCTCAGCAACTTAGCAAGACCCTGTTTCAACATAAAACATAAAAAGGGCTGGCGGTGTGACTTGGGGTAGAATGCTCTAGATTCAATCCCCAGTACCAAAAATAAATAAAATAAAATAAAATAAAGAACAGTCTTTCATCCTGGGTTTAGATTCTCATTTGGGGTTTCTGGGTGGAATGGGAGGAGTTGAGGACTGCCATCTTGGCTGTCACCTATCTTATCTCTATGGCCCCTGGGTTATGGGGTGCAGGGGTGGAGGAGACGGGCGGCACTGGCTTTGGACCTCCTTTCCCTCCTTCTTCCATCTCTGGGTTATGGGGTGCAGGGGTGGAGGAGACGGGCGGCACTGGCTTTGGACCTCCTTTCCCTCCATCTTCCACCCCTTCCCTCACTTCTCTCCCCTTTCGATCTAAGGTCAACTCCCTTTGCTGACCCCCACTTTCCACTTTCCCATCTTATCCTGTTCTAATTTTCTCTCTACTTCCTTACCTTCTGGGTTTGCAAGGCACCTTGTGATGGTGTGTGTGTGTGTGTGTGTTCATGTGTTTGTGTGTGCATGCACAAGTGTATGTTGTATAGATATACATGTGGAGTGTGTGTGTGTGTGCGCATGCACAAGTGCATGTTGTATGGATATGCATGTGAAGTGTGTGTCTGTGTGTGTGCATGCACACATGCATGTTGTATGGATATGCATGTGGAGTGTGTGTGTGTGTGTGTGCTCATGCACATGTGTTTAGGGTCCGTGCTGGGCATTTGGAGCCAGCTTAATGACAGGGCATCCTTGAGATTTTCTCCGTTTTTCCTGTAAAGTAATCTTTGCCTTGCTCATACCTTGCTCTGTTAAAGATCTAGTGGGAATGGGCCGGGCGTGGTGGCACATGCTTGTAATCCCAGCACTTCGGGAGGCCGAGACCGGAGGATCCGGGTTCGCGGCCAGCATGAGCTCTCTCTGTCTCTCTCTCTCTCTCTCTGTCTCTCTCTCTCTCTCTCTCTCTCTGTCTCTCTCTCTCTCTCTCTCTCTCTCTCTCTCTCTCCTTAGTGAGGCCCTCCGCAACTTCGTGAGACCCGGTTCCAAAATAAAGTATAAAAAATAGGGCCGGGGGTATAGTGCAGAGGTAAAAAAAAAAAATCACGAAGATCTAGTGGGAATGAACAGAACCACCCAAATGAGAAGCAGCAAAGCCTATCAATTCAGAGTTTTCCATAGAAAAAGTCACTTACCATCACTTGCATGTGGCAGAGGAGCCGGGAGGCTCTGTAGTGGGAATGGGGACAACTTCAGGAATGCACTGGTTGGAGACTGTTAGCTGGGGAAGGTCTGGGTGGGCTGACTAGAAGTTGTAGAGGTACACATTAGGCTTTCTCTTGGTCAGTCCTAAGTTGGGTAAGCATGGAGAAAACTTGGGAAAGTTTCCAATTATTAATCAAGTCCTAGCTATTTTGGGCCAGTTGCTACAGAGATTGTTGCTTTGCTGAATATCATGGGTTGGTTTCTTGGATTTATTGTAGATTGTGGGTCAGAGTTCCATCTATACATCTGATCTGTTTGACCATTGTCCATTTGAAGAGTTAGTCTCTCAGTCACCCCTTTTGGTCATTCTCTTACTTCTGACAGGTTGACCAACTCAGGAAAAGCTAGCTTCCCAGATCCTCACTGCTTGGAAGTTCAGTCACCTTCATAGTCACTGGCAAGACCTTCTTGATCTTTCTATTGCATCATTAAAATAATCATTTGATGAGAGAGTGGCTGCATAGAAGTGTTTAAAATTCAGGATTGAATGCAACAGAGCGGAATCAAGACCACTATCACAAAACCAGCAATAGCTGATAGTACCGCTGAAATGCATGCTTCAAAACCAGGAACCCCAGTTGCCCAACCCAGGCCAAGAGACTAAACCCCACAGGCCATGAGGATCAAGCTTAGAGATCCAAATGGCTTTTTTGTTGTTGTTGTTCCCAAGGCAAGGTGTAGCCTTTCTGACCTTGCCTGTTTTCTTGATCCAAGCACCACAGGAAGTATTCGCAATGGCACAGGCACAATTGGAGTGGTTTTCTAATTGTGTGGAATTCTGAATTGCTTCTTGAGTTGTGAAACATGAACCCAAGTGTCCCTGGACACTTACTGTTACCAATATCTGATAAGGTATCTGCCAATGAAGTTCAAGAGCAATTTTTCTCTGACTTTTCTTCCAATAGACAAGATCCCCTGGTTGAAAATCAAGAAGACGTTGTTTAGGAAGATGTTGTGGGAAGGTGGCCTGAACTCATTAGTGACAGGACTGGGTATACTCCATAATTCCCATATTTGGTTATGTCTGCATGCAGTAAGGCAGAATATAGTATTGGATGTAAAATTATAAAATGCATGGACCTTCCAGTTATCAATTCGCAGGGGTATCTGTGAAGTCCCCGAGAGGGTGGTCAGCATGGCCATAAAAGATAATAGGAGTACGTACTTTCTAGTATTCCTTTGCTTTCTTTCTTTTTTTTTTTTTTTTTTTTTTTGCAGTACTGGGGATTGAACCCAAGGGCATTCTACCTCCGAGATATACCCCCAGCCCTATTTTATTTTTATTTTGAAACAGGGTCTCACTAGGTTAATGAGAGTTTCACTACTTGCTGAGGCTGTCCTCACACCTGCGATCCCCCTGTATCAGCCTCCCAAGTACTGGAATTACAAGCATGTGCCACCATGCCCGGCTCTCAATGACCTTTCATTGTCACAAGATCAAAATCCCCCATGTAGGACATAATAACTTCTCCAAAAAGAAACATGTGAAATTTGTGCCCTGTGAGGAGACATGACGACCAACTACACTTGAGCAAAAGAACCCTAAAACTCCCCCTTGGGACATCCAATCAACAAGTAGCTTCTCCCCTTTCCCTTCCTGTGCCCGCCCACTCCACCCCAATGTACACCAACAGATGGGGAGGCAGATCTGACAACACTGTTCCTGAACTCCTTGCTGGTTGACTGCATGATAGTTTTTTTGTTTTGTTTTGTTTTGTTTTTGTAAAAACTGGGTCCATACTATTGGTTTTTGTGTGCGTCAGGCAGCAAGCCCTTGCTTGGTATCAGAGTCCACCTGACTAATCCAAATCCTTCCAGGCACTTCTGGGCAAGCCCCATGCCTTACTTATCTCTGTATCCCACTGTTTAGTGCATGAATCCACAAATTCCAACTTGGCCACCCATGATGATATAAGTACTATCTAAGGACTCTGAGACAAAAACAACAAAACAAAACAAAACAAAAACCTGGGCGGGGACTGATAACATAAAAATAAAAAGGCTTGCAGAAGGGTCAAAAAGAGAGCAAAAAGCCAGGCATGGGGACACATGCCTGTACTTGGGGGGCTGAGACAGGAGGATGGCAGGTTTAAGGACAGCCTCAGCAAGTAGTGAGACTCTCAGCAACCTAGCAGGACCCTGTTTCAAAACAAAAAATAAAATTGGGCTGGAGGTGTAGTTCAGAGGTAGAATGCCCCTGAGTTTAATCCTTAGTATGAGAGAGAGAGAGGGAAAGAGAGTGAGAGCGAGAGAGCGAGAGAACAAGAGAAAGAGAGAGAGAGAGAGAGAGCAAAATGCTTCTCTAAGCCCTAGAGATTTTTCTGAGAGGAGTAAGTTGCCATACCAACCTCATAACGGGAACTGAATCTACCAGAGTGTCATGGTTAGATATAGAATGTTCCCTATATGTATATTAATACATGAAGAGCTCATGTATTAATGCTCAGGGTTGATATAGTTAAGTCATGAGGGTTGTAATCTCATCAGGAGATAAATCCATTACAATGCTTTTAGGCTGGTGGGGTGTGGCTGGAGAAGGTGGGTCCCTGGGGTGTGGCCTTAGGGTCTGTGCTTGTGTCTTTGAATCCCCTTGCTTGCTGGTGCTCTCTGCTCCTGGCCTCCACCATGTGAGAGCAGAGCTTTGCATGCCCTCTCTCTCTGCTTCCTGCCACCATGCCCTGAGTTTCAGACCCTGGCCTCACATGGACTGAACCCAGAATCTCCAAAATATTGTGAGTAATTAAATATTTCTTCCTCTAAGTTGTGTGGTCAGTCATTTTGGATTATAACAGTGAGAATGTTGACTGAGACGCAGAGGCAACAATTTTCTGGAATCTAACAATTCTTTGCAAGGTTTGAAAAATACTAAATATCCAGTTTGCTCCTTCCTTCCTTCTTTCCTTCCTTTTTTCCCTTCCTTCCTTCCTTCCTTTTTTGGTACTGGGGATTGAACCCAGGGATCTTCTACCTCTTAACTACACCCCCAGCTCTTTTTTATTTTTAATTTTGAAACAGGGTCTCACTAAGTTGCTGAGGGCCTCACTAAGTTGCTGAGGCTGACCTTGAACCCACAATCCTCCTATTTCAGCCTCCCAAACGCTGGGATTACAGGTGTGCACCACTGTGCTCAGCTCAGTTTGCCTCTTGACCAAGATATTTCAATGGTCTTACAAAATTTATGATCACCTGATTTGACTCATTTTCCAACCATCAAATTGACCCCTATCCTGCTTATCTTTTCCAAAGAAAATTCCTTTTCTGTGTGTGGTACTGGGTATTGAAACCCAGGGGTATTCTCCCCCTGCGCTAAACTTCCAGCCCATTTTACTTTTTTTTTTTTTTAAGCAGGGTTTTGCTAAGTTGCTGAGGCTGGCCTTGAACCTGCTATCTTCCTGTCTCAGCCTCTCAAGTACTGAGATTGCAGGTGTGCACCACCACACCTAGCTCCTCCTTTTTGTTATGAAAGCCTCAGTCCTGCTGAACCTCAGTGGAGCACCTGCCCAGTTTCTAACCTGAGCCTGTGTCTCCCTGATTTGTAAATAAACACTCTTTCCTTTACTGTAACCTCTTTATGGTTTCTTGGCTTACGGGGCTGGAGGACTGGGTGAACTGCAGGAGCACAAACCTGGAAGCTCTGGCTGCAGCGTGTCTTCCTCACCCCCAACTCCCACCCAACTGCACACGCAGTAGCCAGGCTCATTGCTTTTATCTGGACACTGATGGCAAAACAAGTTTAAATTCTCCATCAAAGAATTTTGTTCTTCCCACCCAAGTTCTTCCTGACATCCTCTTTCCCCTTCTTTCCTCCTCAGGACTTCAATACTGCCTGCTGTTTTCAGCTCAGGTTATAGCAAAAGCGTGGCATTTCAAGACCCCACTCCCTTCAGAAACATCACCCAGTGTGTTTAAACAGACGCCCTCCCCAGCCCACCTGGCACTGGCTGATGGCTTCTTTGGGTCAGACCACTCCTCTGAGCCCTCTGCATATCAGACCTTATCTCAACCCGATAACAAAGATAAGAACTACACATTAGTATCTTCACTTTAGAAAGGAAACAACCAAAGAGCAGAAAAAATTAATTGCTGCAACTTGCTCAGCTCTTAAGGTGCTGATGGAGGATTGGGGAACTGAGGCAGTCTGAGTCCAGAGCATGGAGGGATATTTTGAAATTCCCTGCTTCAGAGATACCAAGTTGTTATTCAGCAAAAACAGGTCTCTTCTAGGAGGCAATTCTGTGGCTAAGAAATATGTTCTTTCTATGTTTCCCCCCCCAAAATATGTGGGGCTTTGGTTTATCTTTAGTTCCTCTACTTGACTCTGACCTACAAGATCAGTGGTCATTGTGGTGAAGAACTGCCCTCAGCCAGGTGTGGTGGCGCACGCCTGTAACCCCAGTACCTGGGAGGCTGACACAGGAGGATCGCAGGTTCCAGGCCAGCCTTAGCAATGTAGCGAGACGTTCAGCAACTTAGCGAGACCCTATTTTGAAATAAAAAATAAAAAGGGCTGGGGGTGTAGCTCAGAGGTAGAATGTCCCTGTGTTCAATCCCCAGCAACACATACACACACACACACACACACACACACACACATACACCTGCCCTGAATGCCCGGGAACAGTGTAGAAGGTGGGCAGTGACCACTGGGTGACCTCACCTAGAGACCTCCTTCTCCCTGTTCAGATCCTCTCCCCCTTTCTTCTCCTGCTCTGGGCTGCCTTCCAGATGGGGGATTGTAGCTCCCTTAGTCCCCCTTTCCTCCCCAGGAGAGGTGCCATGGGAGATGTGGAATTCTGACAAAGCAGTTTCAGGACTCCTGAGGAGGGAGAGCTTCTGCACCCATGATCCCTGTGTACTTGTCAACCTCCAAGTCTCTTTGGTGAACATGGCAGGCACAAGGACTGCGTTGGGGTACATGAGGTCGGGCATCACTGCCATGTAGTGGCTATTTCTGCTGCTCCTTGTGAACCAGCACACAGATGAAGTTCACATGGTAGAAAGAGCCCCACAGGCAAAGATTGGCTCTTTCCCCAGCAGCTCCAAAAAAGGATTGGCCCTGGAAATTCCTCACCCTTTCCTTGCACCCCTGTTTTTATCTGAATGGAGCTGAAGATGCTCCTCCCACTTTTCTTGGAGGCCAAACCCCTTCCAAATCTATATAAGGTCCACAGCAGAGACTGGGTGTTGCAGAAGCTGGCCTTCCACCGTGTCTGAGAGCCCGAGCTGGAGACCCAGGTAAGCGGCCCGAGAGGTGGCCTCAGGAGCTGCTTCAGAGGAGGTTGGAGAGGAGGAAGCCAGGACGGGCGACACTTGCCCTGAGAAAGCTTGGGCTGACACTAGCCCCAAGGAAGCCTGGGCCAGGTCAATACCGCTAGGGGTAGAGGGTCAGAAGGAAGGGGTGGGGCAGGACTAGGCAGAAGCAAAGGCCCATGGGCTGGAGAAGAAGGGGCCCCCGAGCTGGGCAGGCGAGCATCTCTCTATGGAATACAATGGAATGTCTTTAGGACGCCAGTGTCAGGCGCTGGGCTGAGTTTCCCTTGTGTTATAAAACAACAAGGCTCTGTCAGCCAATGGCCTGGTGTCATGGCCACAATGCAGAAATACAAAATGCCTTTCCAATGAGCCATTTGGGCTTTGGGTACCGGTGTATTTTATTTTTCAAATGTACTTAATTAAATTTTTGGGGGGGGACTGGGGATTGAACTGAGGGGCATTCTACCTCCGAGCTACACCCTCAGCCTTATTTATTCTTCTATTTGAAAACGGGGTCTCACTAATATGCTGAGGCTGGTCTTGAACCTTTGATCCTCCTGTCTCAGCCTCCCAAGTACTGGGATTACAGGCATGCACCACCATGCCTGGCTTGTCAAATATATTTTAGATGAAAGTCACTCTGGTATTCAAACACAGAGCTGCCAAGATTTGGGGTGACATCGTAGGTCACCTCCAGTAGGGCCACTCTCTAGTGAGTGGGAATAAAATGCACTTGGAGACAGGTATTGTGTCTCATTACCTGGAAACTCTCTCAGGAAGAGGGACATCTTTTTGGCTGATTTGAAAGGGAGACTGCGCTGGCCAGGCAGCAGCAGGTGGGAGCTGGCGTCTCTCCTTCTCTCTCCCTTTCCCAGCCAGGCTCATCTCAGAGCAGCGAGGCCACCATGGCTCTGGAGAAGTCCCTCGTCTTGTTCCCACTGCTGGTGCTGCTGGCGCTGGGGTGGGTGCAGCCTTGCCTGGGCAGGGAATCCTCTGCCCACAAGTTCCGGCGGCAGCACATGGACTCAGAGGGTTTGTCCAGCAGCAGCAGCAGCCCCACCTACTGCAACCAAATGATGCAGCGCCGGAAACTGACCAGGGGCCACTGCAAGCCAGTGAACACCTTTGTGCACGAGCCCCTGGCAGATGTCCAGGCCGTCTGCTTCCAGGAAAACGTCACCTGCAAGAATGGGCAGACCAACTGTTACCGCAGCAGCTCCAGCATGCATATCACAGACTGCCGCACCACCGGCAGCTCCAAGTACCCCAACTGCGCCTACCGGACCACCCAGAAAGTGAAACGCATCGTTGTGGCCTGCGAGGGGGACCCATCTGTGCCAGTGCACTATGACGGGTCTGTGGAGGATTCCACCTGAGGCCAGAGCAGCGAGATGCCCTCTCCCCTGCCCCGCCTGTCACCACGAAGCTTGCCTGGGCTCCTCTCCAACACACACTCGCTCTCCTGAGCCTGGCTCCCACGTGCTTTGGGGTGAGGAGTGGGTTGTGACGTGGCCCCATGTTAACTCCTTCCCTGCTTCTTTCAATAAAACGTAGTTGCAGCCGCCTGATCCCTGAGGCGTCTGGTCCAGGTGCTGTTTCTGTGGCTGCTTTCCAGCAAGGGTAAGAACTGGGAATCAGACTAGTCCTGCTGAGCGGCAAACGGAGTATTAAATGCCTTCCCTCCTGACTCTTGGATTTCAGTAGTGACCCGAGAAAATTCCTTTCCTTGTGGATTCCTAGGACTAGACTAGGCTTCTGTGGTCTCTTAATCGTTGTATTTGATTCCATTATTAACCATTATATTGCTCCTCTATTTACAGTTGTATCTGATTTTAGATGGGGCCGTAGAGAAAGGCCCTACTTCCCACCAATATGACTGGTCCTGTCATTGTCTTTACATGCTACATTTGTAGATGTTGGGAGTGACTTACCTCCCTCCCTCCTTCCTTCCCTCCCTTCCTCATTTCTTTCTTTTCACTTCTTTTCTATGCTGGGGATTGAACCCAGGGACATTCTACCTCTGAGCTATATGTCTAGCCCTTTTCATTTTTTGTTTTTGAAACAGTGTCTCACTAGGTTGCCTAGTCTCCTTACTTGCTCTCCTCCAACCTGGGATTCTCCTGTCTCAGCCTCCCAAGTACTGGGATTACTGGCATATGCCACCATGCCTTCTACCTCCAGCCCTTTATAGAAATTTTTTATTTTGAAACAGTGTCTCTCTAAGTTACTGAGGGTCTCACTAAAAAGCTTTATACTTGATACCAAGTATAAAACTTATAAGTGTGGCTTGTTTTACATAAAAGGGAGCTTTTATGGAACACTCATGCTGGGTGAACCGACAGAGGGTCGAGTGCAAATAGTATAATTCTCTGGCACAAAAGGAAGGAGAACATGACCACAGGAAGGTCCTGCTTAGCCTTCGTGTGGGAAGAGGAGTCTCTGAAATTATCCTAATAATTCCATTTTCCTTTTAGTTGAGTGAGATATTACTAAGTCAGAAAAAAATTGTTTTCTTTTTTTTGAGATACACGCCCAGCCCTATTTTTTTTATTCTTTATTTCGAAAACGGGGTCTCACTAAGTTGTGGAGGCCTCGCTAAGTAGCTGAGGCTGGCCACGAACCCAGATCCTCCGGTCTCCGCCTCCCAAGTACTGGGATTGCAAGCATGCGCCACCACACCCAGCTTGTTTTCTTATTGGAAAGTCAGAACCTTAAACTAAATCTTAGAGGTGGAGGGGACTTCAGAGGTTATAAAACTGAGGGATGTCAAGTAGATTTCAGCTTGCATATCCACACTAATTGGAAGTGCCTGCCTAGAATTCTGTAGGAAAATTCTACAATGCCGTGGTTGAACCACAGCTTCTACCAGAGGCGCGAGAGAAGGGTGTGTGTGCTACACTGCCATCCCTGACTGAAAGTAACCCCCACCTTTTAAGGGTCTTGCTCATGGTCCACTGCCCGAGGCACAGCTGGGACTGGAACCCGGCCTCCTGGCTTCCTGTCATTATTCTTTCTGCTGCTAGAGTCTAACTCAGAAGAAGATCCCCTGCCACTCTGGTTCTTCTCGAAGCAATGTGGAGGGGTTGATCTCCCATGCTGGCACACTCTCACAGATTTCCAGTACACTTGGCCTGTGAGCTGGCCCTCGCTGTTCTTGGCAACACTTCCATAGAGCCATTAACCAACTACATCTCATCCTCAATTTACAGATGCACCTGGCTTTTTTTTTTTTTGTGGTACCGGGGATTGAACCCGGGGGCGTTCTACCCCTGAGCTCCACCCCCAGCCCTATTTTTTATTCTTTATTTTGAAATAGGGTCTCACTAAGTTGCGGAGGGCCTCACTAAGTAGCTGAGGCTGGCCACGAACCCGGATCCTCCAGTCTCAGCCTCCCAAGTACTGGGATTACAAGCGTGCGCCACCACGCCTGGCTGCACCTGGCTTTAAAAAAGGGTCACAGCACTAGAAAAATGCCCTATCTCCCACCAGTGTGAGTGGTTCTGTCATTGTCTCTGCATGCTATATTTATAGATGTTGGGAGTGACTCACTCTCTCTCTGTCTCTCTCTCTCTCTCTCTGATATTGGGGATTGAACTCAGGGGCGTTCTACCTCCAAGTTACACCCCCAGCCCTATTTTCTTTTTTATTTTGAAACAGAGTCTCGCTAAATTGCTGAGGCTGGCCATGAACCTGAGATCTTCCTGTCTTAGCCTTCTAAGTATTGGGATTACAGGCGTGTACTACCACGCCTGGCTCTGCTTTTCTTATACAGAGTGAATCCTCAACCCTGGGAACTCTGTATGAGGAAGAAGATGTGTGGCTTTGAGGGGATGGACATGCATATCTTTGGTAATGAAGATCTCAATCCTTCTGAGTGAGAAAGGGGGCAGGGGGGAGTGCCGGGGTCCAGCCTCGGCCAGTCCAGGGGAATCCCTGAAGGAGGTGTAGGGTTGGCGAAAATGAAGGATGAGCGACACCAAGCTTAGCAGCTGGGAGAAGGCATCTCTGCCTTGGACCCAAAGTGTGCTTTATTTATACACAAGTTTTTCTGTTTTACTAATTTTAACTATCTTGTATATAAAACTTATTATAATATGAACTTAACCTTTAATGGTTTTACGTCATGAATAATGAACTTAACCTTTATTTTTATTGGTAAAACTTTATCTGAACTCTACCTTAACCCTATCTTAATATCTAGGTGCTAGACTCTATGTCTGCAATTCTAAAGGTTAACTATTAGTATTATCCTATACACTAACCACTATATTTCCTATTAACTTATTCTAGTCTAACCACTTAGCCCACAAAACCCACAAACATTACTTCTCACAATCCAGTATACAATAGGAGCACTTTAGCCTTCTAGCCAGCCTTTGTAAAAAGAGTTCTAACATCTACCCATTTTCCATCAATGCTTACTATATGCCTTCCATCTTCATCATAAATTCCTGTGTAAGGAAGTGGAGGATCAGTAGGAGGGGAAATGTATATGCCTTAGCACTAGCTCCTCTTGGGGGGTACCATAATCGTCCTCCAATTTTATAAGCAACATATGGAGGGCCCTGTACAGTGGGTATAACTTGTTTAAAACCTCCTTTACTGTTTAACCTTTGTGCAACAAGCTGACTTGGTCGTGTAATCATAGGAGCAAACAATTCCTTACTCCATAGTTTCTCAAAGAGTTCCTTATTAGTCATGTTTCTCTTAATCCTATATGTCATATTTCTCATTTCCATTACAGATGGAAATGAGAAATATGTCTCATTTCCAGTACAGATCTTTAATGCATATTCTCATTTAAATCCTGGGTTGCTTCAAGACAGCAGTCCCCTACAACAGACTCCGAATTTCCCCACTGAATCATTAACATTATTATAGTCATAGTAAACATCACGAGGCATAATGGCTTTGGTTTTGCCAGAGTCTTCCAGCCCTGCGGAATTCTCTTCCCAGCTTCGACCCTGTCATACAGCAGGAATGGCGCTGCCTCCGCCAGGGGAGGAACAAGGAAGCTTCATTTGTAAATATGTTTCCTTTAATCAGCTTTTTTTTTTTTTAAAGTTCATCTCACCCTTGTTTCCAGCCCCAAAGTGCCTTGTTTTCCTTCCTGTCAGTCCTCCGCTGTGGTGGAGCTTTTTAGAACACTTGGACTTTTGCTGCATCCAAATCTATTCACTCACAGGCTCTGGCTTCCGGGATCCCCACACCTTCCCGTCTCTGGGACTGCAGGGGTCCCCATCTGGAGAATGAGATAATGGGTGAAGACGATGGTCCCGGTGCAGACCATGCAGCCAGGGAGGAACCTCGTCATGGAGAGGACCAGGCTCAATCAAGGGGAGCAACAGCTCAGTGGTCTGGGGACAAATGAGACATCTCTGTTTTGTGGGACACTCTTGTTCTTTATAAATAGGAGTGCCAACTTTTTCCAGGAGACTAACCCAGGTAGTTTAATTTTCAAATTGAGGAGCTAACATGTTAAGATGAGTATCTGCTTGAAATCAGAAGGACCATATCCAGGGAGTCCTCTAAGAAGGATTGTGTGAGTTTTCAAAATAGTCTTCCAACTGAACAAACTTTAGTAATTCTGCAGTCTCAGTGGACAGGTGCTATGGCTTGAATGTGTCCCCCACAAAGTCCATATATTGAAAACTGAAGCCCCAGTGCAATAGTGTTGAAAGGTGGGACCTTCAAGGGCTGATTAGGTCACGAAGGTTCTGTCCTCATGAATGTATTAATGTCATTACTGTGAGAGTCGATCAATTACAAAAGGGTGTTTGACCCTCTCTTGTCCTCTGGTGCTGTCTTGTCTTTCCGCTTTCTGCCATGGGATGATGTGGCAAGAAGGCCCTAAACAGATGTGGCCCTTCGGTCTTGGACTTCCCAACTTCTGGAGCCAAATGAATTTCTGTTCATTATAAGTTACCCAGTCTTGGGTTTTCTGTTACAGCAGCACAAATTGGACTAAGACAGTAGGTAAACACACCTCAGTGACCCAGCTCCTTCTTACTCACGGCAACTTTAAGTGAACTGACAAAAATATAATTTTCTACCTATAGGATGCTGGTCATTCCTCCTCTCCTGCTTTTCTCTGTGGTTAATCTTCCTTTAATTCCAACAGTCAGTAATGCCCCAGCCAAGCACTACCCCACCTCTACACCTGAAATGAGTCCTTCAGTTACAAAAAGTAAGTGGTCAGGCCGGGCGTGGTGGCACACTCTTGTAATCCCAGTATTTGGGAGGCTGAGCTAGGAGGATTGCAGGTTCACAGCCAGTCTCAGCTACTTAGTGAGGCCCTCTGCAACTTAGTGAGACCCTGTTTCAAAAAACCCAAAATAGGTCTGGGGGTGTAGATCAAAGGTAGAATGCCCCTGGGTTCAATCTTCAGTTCCACAAAAAAAAAGGAAAAAAAAGTAAGTGGTCATTGCAGCGCACACACAAAATAGATTTTACTTTTTAGAGCAGTTTTAGGTTCACTTGTGGATTAAGCCATGATTGTCTTCATAATTAGCAATAAAGGCTGGGCATGGTAGTGCACACCTATAATCCCAGTACTTTGGAGGCTGAGACAGGAGGATTGCAGGGTTGAGGCCAGCCTCAGCAACTTAGTGAGACTCTTAGCAAGATGCTGTTTCAAAATAAAAATGGCTGGGGGTGTAGCTTGGAGGCAGAATGCCTCTGGGTTCAATCCGCAGTACAAAACAACAACAATGAAGGATGAAGGAGTTGTTTATCTGAATGGTAGAGCGTGTTTGTTACATTCACAGCCCAGTTGTGGCAGGCAGTGGGGAGGAGACATGCCTGGAGACAGCATGGGAGACATGCGGTTTATTGGGGAAAGTTCACAAGAGATCAGTGACTGCTGCAAGAAGAGTTCAGTGGCGACAGGCTGTCAGCCCTCCGTCCTTCACGGGGCTTTGCCAAGCAGTGCATCCTCTCCTTCACAGTGTTTTGTCCAGTGGCAGCAAGCTGGGAGGGTGACATGTCCTCTCCGCCGTGCCCTCAGTTCTGCCCCAGTGACCGCTGAGAGAGGGGTTTCATATGGGAGGCTGCAGAAGCAGTGACCTCGTTGGAATCAGCTCGCTTAGTTAGCCTGTGTGACCAGCATCCCGAGGAGCAAGTGTCCTGGTGTCCATGTAAGAAGGCAGCTTCCTACAGGTGACACTAACTTGCTCTAGTTCCCAGTGTGCACAGGAGAAAGCCAGCGTCCTTCAAGATGATGCATCTGGACTGCCCGACCCAGGCTTCTCTCATTGTTCCTTTAACTTGGCTAGGTTTGTGGGAACAGAAAGGGGGCGTTCAGGGACATAGTGTTTTACTGTCTCCCTTTCCATTAGAGATGATACACTCCACCCTCTCTCTCCTCAAATGCCCTTATCAGGCCCATCTTCCCGAATGTCCCTTGGGCAGAACATCAGGATGTACACTGTAACCAAATCCCACATCAACAATGCAGAGAGCAACCGAATATGATAAGCCCTGCTTATCATGTAAGAGCAAGGGGATGAACACAGCACATCTCCAGGTAGCAGGCAGTCTGTAACCAAGCGGAGACAGGGCTGACCCTGAGTTTACCCATGGCAGTGATATGGGTCTGCATCTTAGGTAGAGCCAAAGACATGGTATAGTCATCAGGAATATATGCCAACATTCTTTTTAAATGAGGGCACAGGTACCTCCCTTTGCTGCAATTAGCATATCTAGTACCATTCTACTCTAAAGTGCCATATGCGGGTAGTCTGTCTGCCTTCCTACCTTCCTTCTTTTCCTTTCCTTTTTTTTTTTTTTTTTGATACTGGGAATTGAACCCAAGGGCAGTCTACCTCTGAGCTACACCCCCAGCCCTATTTTTAAATTTTTATTTTGAAACAGGGTCTTACTTAGGTTGATGAGAGTCTTACTACTTGCTGAGGCTGTCCTTGAACCTGCCTGCGATCCTCCCGTCTCAGCCTCCCAAGTACTGGAATTACAGGTGTGTACCACCAACCCCTGCCACCCCCAGCCCTTTTTATTTTGAAATAGGGTCTCACTAAATTGCGGAGGCTAAGCCAGGCGTGGTGGTGTACACTTGCAATCCCAGTACTTGGGAGGCTGAGACAGGAGGATCACAGGTTCGCGGCTAGCCTCAGCTACTTAGTGAGGCCCTCCACAACTTAGCGAGACCCTGTTTCAAAATAAAGAATAACAAATAGGGCTGGGAGTGTAGCTCGGAGGTAGAATGCCCCTGGGTTCAATCCCCAGCACCACAATAAATAAATAAATAAATAAATAAACAAATAAACAAAATTTAAAAAATAAAAGAAGGTAAATTTATATAAGTCCCTACGGCAGCTATCCAGCCATGTCCATGAGTGGTTGGGTTTCTCCGGTGTAACGTACTCTTCCATTGCACCAAGGTGGCTGGTTGAGGATGCTACGGGAGACCGGCGGAAGACAGAAGCAGCTCACTGCGTACTCGGCAACCTATTTTATTTTGAACCTCCACAGCAGTACTTGCCCATTCTGCAAATAAACTATCTAAGGGATAGAATATAAGATATTTTTAACAGGTATTAATACAGGCAAATCTTATTTATTCAATAGATAAGGCACCTGATAATTCTGAGTAGGAATAGTATTGGCCCATCACCAGGTTTACAAAACCACATTTCTCATCTCAGTTGTTCTCATGGTTTGGGCAAAGCAAAGTGTGACAACGGTGGGGTTGTGACAAACCATAATGAAATGACATGTTCTCCACTAGAGATTTAAAAGTCCCAGGTTAGTAATTTTTTTTTTTTTTGCGGTACCGGGAATTGAACCCAGGGGCGTTCTACCTCCGCGCTACACCCCCGGCCCTATTTTTTATACTTTATTTTGAAACCGGGTCTCACAAAGTTGCAGAGGGCCTCACTAAGTAGAGAGAGAGAGACAGGGAGAGAGAGAGAGAGAGAGAGAGAGAGAGAGAGAGAGAGAGCTGAGGCTGGCCGCGAACCCGGATCCTCTGGTCTCCGCCTCCTCCCAAAGTACTGGGATTACAAGCGTGCGCCACCACGCCCGGCTAGTAATTTTTTCTATTTCCATGTCTTGTTCTAGTCCCTTGCCACGGACCTAGGAACCCTCAGCATCAAGGTCCTATTTGCCATTTCCATGGCTGATAGACTATGCGGGTCCCCGTGGCAGGCACCGTGGCAGCAGCAACAGCAATTGTCCCATGTTCCCATTCGCGGAGCGCAGTCATCCTTCTCAAGCGTCATCACTTGAATCCAGATGGTGTCTCCAGGTTCTCGTGTCAACATCATTCCTGGCTTGCCCTAGCTCCCAGTGTGCAGGAGAGAAAGCCAGTGGCCTTCAAGAGAATATGTATCTTGACATTCTGGCCCAGGCTTGCTCTCACCGTCTGGTGGGGATTGAGCCTCTATTGATTGCTAATAAGGGCAGTATTAATTGCTAATAAGAACAAACTTTCATACTTAGGCAGAACAATAAAATCCTTTTTCTCTGTCTCTAAGTTGTCAGTCAAAAGCTCTGGCCAAGGTCGATCTTGGTCAACTAAAAATTGGCTGTTAGCCTAGCCAAACACTAAATGCTGAATTTATAGACACCTGTACTTGGAAAAGAATTATGCAGACTCTCACAAAAGTTTAGACTAAATTAAAAGATGAAAAAGCAAGCCATATTAACCCAATATTAATTACTGATAATACAAAATAGTTAAAGCCCTAAAACCTTTATACTTAAAAAAGGCTATATTCTTGTGTCTTTTCTTTATTATAAAACAGGCTTTCAACATAGTAAGTAACTTCTAGCAGATAGAGATAAGGGGATGCTGAGAATTTACTAAGGATACAGGTGGACAATACAAGCTTTAAACTTTAAGAGTAAAAATAAACAAAGAACAATGCGGGCTTTTACTATGCAGCCCTCTGATCTTGCTAACTAAGTGACACATTTTGATCAGTGATGTCAGACCTGTCTGTCCTTGTGAGGATGAACAAAGAAGGCTAACAAAAAAGACTTACACAGCAGAGATAACTAGTGGCCCAAGCACCTGCTTGTGGTGGGAAAAGAAGACTATTGGCTAGCAGGATAGGAGGGACAAGATAATAAATTCCTATAAAAGACTGTATTTTCAAAGGCATCAATGTCTCACTTTTGAGGCACTCCATTGCATCCCTCTCTGATGTGGTGCTTTCATTGTTCTGTCTCCCCCCTTCTGCCTGTAATAATAAAACCTTGCTTATGCTTGCAGCAGTTTTGGCTTTTTTTTCTAAACTAGCCGAGAACAAGAACCCATGGCGACATCCCAAACCGTAACACTGCTAGGTTTGTAGGAACAGAAAAGGGCATTCAGGAACATGGTGCTATACTGCCCCCCCAGCCCGATTTTTATTTTGAAACAGGGTCTCCCTAAGTTGCAGAGGGCCTCCCAAAGTTGCTGAAGCTGGTCACGAACCTGCAATCCTCCTGTCTCAGCCTCCCAAGTACTGGGATTACCTGCCTACTGCCCCCCTTTTCTTTAAGGACAACACAATGTTTTACTAGTGAGCATGGTGGCTGTATTTTAAAATTCATAACACTCATCTGTCATTCTCTAGTTTCCTCTTGCTGTGAGCCTGGGAGGGGCTTCTACCCAGGTCAATTTTTTCCCTTTCCACCTCTCTGTGTCTGGGTGTTGTGCATAATTGGGCTAAGGCCCCTGGTTTAGTTCCTGCCCTACTATCGGCTCCCCATGCCCCTGAGGCAATCCATAGCCCTCCAGGACTATGTTTTCCTAGTCCAGGAGGATATGCTTGGTAATCCCAAAGTCTCCCTGCACGAGTGACTTTCCAGTTGAGTGTCCACCCACTGTTTAGCAGTGCTGGGCAGTGGCACACAGTTTCTAGTTATGTATGGTTAATCATCTCTAGAAAAGTCACATCATCAAGGTCTGGCTCAAGTGAGAGCGAGCCTTTCAACACAAAGCCACTTTAGACATCTTGATCATCCTCGCAGACTTCAAATCCCCTGGTAGGCAGATTGCCTCTGAGAACACTTTAGACAGCCTCTGAGAGTCAAAGATGGCAGCTGGCTTCCTCCCAGTCCCTGAATGCCCCTGCAGATTTGGAGTTTGGCTCAGAGCCCATGGAGGGGAGAGGCTGATGTCGAGGTGAGATCAGGGCAGCAGTGAGTGGGGTGCAGGAGTCGGGTCAGTGGCTTCACTGGAGACGTGCCTGATGAGGGTGCAGTACTGGGTCATGCTTCAGACCAGCACGGCCGCCCTTCTTCCTCACCAGCTCTCCTCTCCCACAGTCGCCACTGAGCAATTATGTAAGGGGAGGGCTCTGGGGAAGGCATTCCAGGCAGCTAGGGGTTTCTGGAGAGTGTGCTGGGGTAAAGAGCTCACGTGCCAGCTCATAATGGCAGTTTCTTCTAACCCTCTCTTCTGCATGGTCCAAAGATGTCACACACCTGTAATCCTAGTACTTGGAAGGCTGAGACAGGAGGATTGCAGGTTCCAGACCAGCCTCAGCAACTTAGTAAGGCCTTGTTTCAAAATAGAAAATAAAATAGGGCTTAAGGTACAGCTCAGAGGTAGAATGCCTCTGGGTTCAACCAGTACCAAAAAGAAAGGAAGGAAAGAAGGAAGGAAGGAAGGAAGGGCTCCTGGAAGCTGTTTTATGCAATGGGACTGTATAAGTGGTCACAATGGCCTGATCTGGGTAGTCAATCAGAATCTCTTCACAACAAGAGTATATATATTTAAGAGACGGTTAGCAAGTGAGATGGAGAGGGTTGGCCATCTATTTACCTGTGAGACAGAAAGGCAGAGGGCATGAGTATGCTGTAGGAAAAGACTGAGACAAGGCACAGAAAGAAACACTGATGAGAGACAGGGAAAGGTCAAATGTTTCCACTGCCTTCCAGAGGCCCTGTTCAAAATGCTGAGCCTGCCAGATAGCTTTCCTGCTACCGAATTCCAGTCACAGCCAGAGTTAAAGATCCATTGAACAGTGTAGTAGGCCAGGAGACAGCAAACTTTTTCTGTAAAGGGCCAGATAGTCAATATTTTACTTTTTCAGGTCATA
>PVJS01037766.1:0-19737 GCA_004027185.1 Glis glis
AAAAAAAAAAAAAAAAAAAGTGAAGCCCACAGAATATGAGAAAATATTTGCAAATCATATCTCCATTAAGGGGCTTATTAACTAAAATATATAAACAGTTCTTACAATTAAATAAAAAAGACAAATACCCAGTTATAAAATGGGCAAAGTATATGGATAGATATGTCTCCAAAAAACATATATGAGTGTCAAACAAGTACATGGACAGAGGCTCAATATCATTCTTTATCAGGGAAATGCAAATCAAAACTACAATGAGATTCCATTTCACACTCACCAGGATGGCTTTAAAAAGACAGACAATAACAAGCAAGCAAGAGTGTGGAGAAACTGGACTAGCAGCCTCTACACGCTGCTGGTGGAAATGCAAGACTGCAGCCCCTTTGGAAAACAGTCTGATGGTTTCTCAAGAAGTTAAACATACACTTACCATATAGCCCAGCAATTCCACTCCTAGGTATATACCCAAGAGAAATGAAAGCATGCCCACATGAAAATCTGTACACAAGCGTTCACTGCAGCACTATTCATAAAAGCCAAGAACCTGAAGCAATCCATCAAGTGACAAATGGATAAACAAAATATGGCACATACCCATATAATGAAATATTATTCAGTAATAAAAAAGGAATGAAGCCGGGTGTGGTGGCGCACACTTGTAATCCTAGTACTTTGGGAGGCAGAGACCGGAGGATCCGGGTTCGTGGCCAGCCTCAGCGCGCTCTCTCTTTCTCTCTCTCTCTCTCTCTCTCCCTGTCTCTCTCTCTCTCGCTCTCTCTCTACTGAGTGAGGCCCTCCGCAACTTCGTGAGACCCTGTTTCAAAATAAAGTATAAAAAAATAGGGCCGGGGGTGTAGCGCGGAGGTAGAACGCCCCTGGGTTCAATCCCCGGCACCGCAAAAAAAAAAAAGGAATAAAGTACTGATATATGCCACAACCTGGGTGAACCTTGAAAACATGCTAAGTAAGAGGAGACAGACACAAAATACCACACACTGTATGACTCCATGCATAAACATGTCCAGAATAGGCAATTCCATAGAGAGGGGATGTAGATATTAATGGTTGCCCAGGGCTGGGAGTGGGGTGAAGGTTAGGGGAAAATGGGGAATAACGCTAATGGATATGGGGTTTCTTTTTTTTTTTTTGGTGCTAGGGATTGAACCCAAGGCCTTTCTTCCTCTGAGCTATGCCTCCAGTCTTTTTTATTTTCTTATTTTAAAACAGGGTCTTGCTAAGTTGCAGGGGGTCTCGCTAAGATGCTGCGGTTGGCTTCGAACCTGCAATCCTCCTGTCTTAGCCTCCCAAATCCTGGGATTACAGATGTGCGCCACCATGCCTGGCATGAGGATTCTTTTGGCGAGTGATAAATTTTCAAGAACCATACTGTGGTGATATAACTCTAAACATACTAAACTACCAAGTAGGTGTATTAGTTCCTTAGGGATGCTATAACAATGTACCTCACACTGATTGCTTCAACAACAGAAATGTATTTTCTCATGATTCTGGAGGCGAGCAGTCCAGGACCAAGGGGTCCACAGGACTGGTCATCTTCTCCCTCTGTCTTCACGTGGTCCTTCTTAGTGTGTCTGTGTCCTAATCGCCTCTTCTTATAAGGACACCAGTCCCACTGGATCAGGGTCACCCTCATGACCTCATTTAACCTTGATTTCTTCTTTAAAGATCCTGTCTCCAAGCCAGGTGTAGTGGTGCACACCTGTAATCCCAGTACTTGGGAGGCTGAGACATAAGGATTGCAGGTTCGAGGTCAGTGTATGGTAACTTAGCAAGACCCTGGTTCAAAATAAAAAAATAAAAAGGTCTTGAGGTATAACCAGAGGTAGAATACCCCTGGGTTCAAACCCCAGTACCACACACACACACACACACACACACACACACATACACACACAAATAAATAAATAGATGAATAAATAAATAAGTAAATAAATAAATAATAAATATCCCCATTTCCAAATACAGCATATTCTGAGGTACAAGGAGTTAGGACTTCAAAATATAAATGTAGGGAGCCACAACTCTGCCCATAATAAGGAGAGAATTATATGGTATATGAATTATATGTTGGTAAAACTATTCTTAAGAATTCCATCCACAAGCCAGGCATGGTGGTTCATGCCTCTAATCCCAGTACCTGGGAGGCTGAAACAGGAGAATTGCAGGTTCTAAGCCAGCATCTGGTTACTTAGTAAAACCCAGTTTCAAAATAAAAATAAGCTGGGTGTGGTGGCGCAGGCCTATAATCCCAGTACTTGAGAGGCTGAGACAGGAGGACTGCAGGTTCGAGGACAGCCTCAGCAAGTAGTGAAACTCTCATCAACCTAGTGAGACCCTGTTTCAAAATAAAAATAAAATAGGGCTGGAGGAGTAGCTCAGAGGTAGAATAATGCCCCTGGGTTCAATCCCCAACACCACAAAAAAATAAAAATAAAATAATCCTGTGGGCAAAGCTCAGAGGTAGACCACCCCTGGGCTCAATTGGAGACACAGACCTAGGAAAGGGCAGGTCCTTGCCCAAGGTCAGAGCTGGCTAGACAGGCAGGCGGCTGGGGCAAGTCCAGGGCTCTTCTGCTGCAACCTTCCCGCCGCCTCACCTCCAAGGCTCAGAAGCAGAACAGACAATGATGGGAAAAGTAAAAAGACTTTAATCTTTAAAAGAAAAATGCCTAAGAACTTAGATCATGTGCAATTAAAGTTCAAATACGCTGCTCTGTGTTGGGGGCGGAGGGGGGGTGCAGACAGCAAGGCTCTGAGGAGGCCCTGGGAGAGACCTGCGCGGTGACAAGCAGAGGACCCGTGAGCACATTCAACGTTAATTCCGTCTCTCGTGTGCCAGGCAACGCAGGAGCACGTTCCTCGGCAAGATGTGGTTTTCAGGAGAGCTGGCACTTCAGTTAATCCCCAAAGAATGGGCCTCGTTCCACCAGGATGAGGGCTTTCCAAGCAAAAGGGGCCACGTGGCCAAAAGCACAAAGGCAGGTAATTTCCAGGTCTGTTGAGGAAATAGCAAGTTGGCCGGTGTGGTGCAAGCGTATGCTTTGTACAAGGCACACAGAGGGGATAACAGAGCAAAGGCAGGCTAAGGTCAAACTCTGGAGAGCCTCTGCTATGCTTAGAAGCATGGTCTCCAGAGGAGCACTAGGGAGCCACCGAAGGTTCCAGAGCAGGGGTGTGAGATGAGCTGAGGGGTACTTGGAGAGTGGGGCGTCACTTCCATAGTTCTTGTATGATGCATTCCCAGGACAGGGGAGGGTATCAAAAGACTTGCTCCAATGGGAGACAGGAAAGAGGGCAGTTCCGCTTCTAGGGGAGCACTTAGATTTATCTTCTTTTTTTTTTTGCGGTACTGGGGGTTGAACCCAGGGGCATTCTACCTCTGAGCTACACCTCCAGCCCTATTGTTTGCTCTTTATTTCGAAACAGGGTCTCACTCAGTTGCGAGAGTCTCACTAAGTATCTGAGGCTGGCCGCGAACCTGTGATCCTCCTGTCTCAGCCTTACAAGCATGCGCCACCGTGCCTGGCTCGGATATATCTTAATTAGACTTCGCTGAGGAAAGCTAGCAGAGGGAACCGAAGGGCCACCAACTCCCGGAGCCCACGCTGGGATCTGGCGCTGACAGCCCTTCATCTTTCCCGTTTCTTTTCTTTTTTTTTTAGTAGATAAAGGGAGGGCTGGGGAGGGGGAGAAGGACACAGTGGAGTCGCTCTGCGAACGAAAGCTCTGGTTCATGTTCGCTCTTCATTTTTATCAGGATGTGCTGCTCTGTCAGCACCCTATAATCATACCCCAGGCAGGGACGCAGTCTGTAACTTACAGTTCAAGCACAGATGCAGTCTGGACAGTGGCGGCTACAGTGTCACCAGCATCCATCTGGTCAAGGGCCAGGTACACAGAGGATGGGATGACATGGTCTAGGAAGTTGGGGAGTCGGCTCAAGCCCAGACTAGATCCCTTGTGACCCTAAGCAAGACACATGACTGTGGAAGTCTCAGCTTTTAGTCTGCACCAACAACACCTGCAGCTATTAGTCACTCATTGTCTACCATGCACCAAGGGCCGCTGCAGGATTTTACACCTTACAGAACACACTAGGAGGTGAGTATGAGTCTCCCTGTTTTACAAATGGAGGCGCCGGGGTTCAGAGGTTAAACAGGCAAGTCGAGGTCATAAGGCTAAGCTCAAACCCGATCCACTTAGGTTCATACCCCACATTCTTGAACTACACCACACTTACCTGAATTAAATTGAAATAAAACCTGCTCTGAGCCAGGTGCCATGGTCCATGCCTGTAGTCTCAGTACTTAGGAGGCTGAGATAGGAGGATCACAGGTTTGAGGCCAGTCTCCGAAACTTAGCAAGACCCTCAGCAACTTAGAGAGACCCTGTTTCCCAAAAAAAAAAAAAAAGGTTGGGAATATACCTTGGAGGTAGAATGCTCCTGGGTTCAATCACCAGTACCAAAAACAAAAACAAACCAAAAAACCCTGCACTGCACTGCCTCCCTGCTTCCTATAGGGCAGCAGGGAAAATCACACTGAGTAGTCCAAGGGTATTGTCCTTGTCCATACTGTAGTGTCTCAAGGTCAAAAGGTGGTGTCGCCTTCGAGTGGGCTGGCCCTCACCTCAACTGGGGTCCTCTCCTCCAAAATCCTGACCTCCCACCCTGGGCCCACGCCGCTTCCTCTTTCACCACCAAGGATTCCACTCGCCCCGTAGAAGCCAAGCCCAGGAACCCTTGACTATTCCAACCCGCTCAGGAAGATGTGGACATCCGTCTCCATTACACCCTCACTCCGGACCCCTGGGGCTCCCACCTGGGGTACCTCAGTCCTGGAGGGGATTTCCTGTGAGGAGCAGGTCAGGGTGTGGGCACAGGGCGCTGCACTGAGAAGCAGACTTTCTTGACTGCTATTCACCACCAGATCTGCGCCCTGGCACCACACAAACTTCCGTGTGTGTGTGTGTGTGTGTGTGTACATGCACACACGCGCAAACCTGGGGATTAAACCCAGTAGCATTTTACCATTGGGTTACACCCCAGCCCTTTTTGTTTTATTTTATTTTTATGGTACTGTGGATTGAACCCAGTAGCATTCTATCACTGAGCTAAACCCCCAGCCCTTTTTTTTTGAAACAGGGTCTCGCATGGTTTCTGAACCTGGCCTGGCACCTGCCATCCTCCTGTCTCAGCCTCCCAAGTACTGGTATTATAGGCATGCGCCACCCCACCCAGCTTTTTTATTCCATACTTTTATTGGTGCATTGTAATGTATTCACAGTGAGGTTCAAAATGATACAAACACACACACATGCACACTACAGGTGGTGTGTTTCCCTCCAGATCCCACCCCGCACCTCCTTCTGCCCCCATACATGTTAGATTGGTGGGTAGTCATACCTTTATATATGGACAGCATTATTTAAACTGTTTCCTTCAACAATTCTCTTTTTTCCCCTCCCCGGGTCCCTCCCCCAGTTTATTTTGAAACGGGGTCTCACTAGTTACCCAGCACTGACCTCGAATCTACGATCATCCTATCTCAGCCTCCCAAGTACGGGGATTACAGGCGTGCACCACCACGCCCGGCTATACCCTCCTGGTTCTTCAATCCCACGTTCCCCTCCTCTCAGGAGGTGAAAGTACAGGAGGAGGGACAGGTGCATCCTGAAGCTGCTGACACAGCAGGAGGACACCGACCTGTTATCAATGGAGGAAAATTGGACCTGACATTGGCAGTGATCTGAAACCTCCCAGCTGAGAAAAGCTTTGTTTTTTAATAAATAATAAATAACACAGGGTGTTTATTTCCCTCACAAGCCATATTTCTTAAATATCACGAGGCTCGTACGTCATGGCTGTCATCTGGGAAGCAGCATCTTCAAGTCCCTGCTCCTTCCTGGGGCCGTCAAAGTCAGACAGACTCCCCTGTATCTTCTCTGCAGCTCCCACAGGAGGGGGGCCTGGGGCAGGGGAGGGGGGCCTGGCAACTCTGCCTCCAGAGTGCCTGCGATCAATACTTGCTAACTGCCCAAGGGGGGCAATTCCCTCCCGCACAGATGGGAAAATGAGGAAAGGAAACCGACTGGGCACCCACCTAATCCAATCTTCCTTGTTCCACTCTGTGCCTCGCCCCGCCTCGCAGCCAAGGCCTGGCTCTGCTCAAAGGGACTAGAAAAGGCAGGTTGGTCTCCTGGTCTGAGACAGATAGACACAGACACACCCACCTCGTCACTGTGACTAGAAAAGCACATGGAGACTATTTCCTAATGTCTCGATTAATTCTAACAGCTATGAAGGAGGGGACCGCTCCTGGCGATTCCCTAAAAGCGCAGAGCGCACCAACTGCCCCTGCTCGGACACTTTCAGCTCACTGTGTCACCCACCATGCCATGCATCCCATTTTAATTCTACATTCAGGTTGCTTCCCCCCACTCCCACCCCTCATGATTTCTATTAATTTTATCATTTCATGATTCTTGTAACCCTCAGAGCGTCCAGCATAACACCTTGCCCTTAATACATAAATCAGGGTCACAAACTGGCACCCCCAGGCCCAATCCAGCCCACAGATACATTTTGTTTGGTCTGTACCATGTTTTTTTTTTTTTTTTTGCAGTACTGGGGATTGAACGCAGGGGCGTTCTACCTCCGCGCTACACCCCCAGCCCTATTTTTTATACTTTATTTTGAAACCGGGTCTCACGAAGTTGCAGAGGGCCTCACTAAGTAGAGAGAGAGAGAGAGAGAGAGCTGAGGCTGGCCGCGAACCCGGATCCTCCGGTCTCCGCCTCCCAAAGTACTGGGATTACAATCGTGCGCCACCACGCTCGGCTGTCTGTACCATGTTTTAAGTTTTTTTTTTTTAATTAGTTGCCAATAGTTAAAAACCAAGACATTGCACCTGAAAATCGGGAGTTCAACATCCCCTTGAAAAAAAAATGGAAGATATCAGGAATCCAAAGAATCATGTAGAACACTCAACTGTTAACTCAACTGACCTAACTCCAACCATCTTTGTCCAACCAGATCATGTCTATAGAGGGCCAGGGAAGGCTCTAGAAGAGGGGCTCACTGTGATCACATTCGGCCATTGGCACTCAGATTCTGAGTACTGGTTACCGAAGGGGGACGAGGGGAAACGTGACATCATTGGGGGTCCAGCATGGAGGTGGCTTCTGCTACTCAGACCGGGAGTCCAGATGCTCAGAGAACCTGAGTTGCGTCTAAGTATTTATTTAAAACAAAAGAATCATGTCTCCCATTTGTACTTAAGTATTAGCTCTTCTTTTGCATAGCCAAATATTTGCAGTTAGGTTCTACACTGGGCTTTCTGCTTGTAAAACAGTAAGAACAGGACACAGGGGACGGGGGTTAAAGAAGAAGGAGGAGAAATGAAGCTCTAGTAATACCAGACTCACATTCTGGTGTGGCAACAATGAGCCGGGCCTGAGTGGCAGCAGCGTGCTCAGAGGGGCTGTATGCTCTTCAACTTGTCACACCATCCCGTCCCGTGTCCTTCATCTGAGTCTGCAGCCTTGCATCAAGTTGATTGACTATCACTGAATGGTCACTGCAGATTACGACCTCCCTGCGGGTGAGAGCTAGACCAATTTCTCTTATTTTGAATGGGGTCAGACAGGAGAGTGCAGCTGGGAATTAGTGAATGAGTGAAACAAGCATATTCTCAATACAGGCACCCGGGCCAGCGCGCTTCAAAGCCAGAGCTACAGCAAAACGCAGTTACCAGCCTTTAAAGCGGGGCCTCTGCCACCCAACTGACTCCCAAGGGCAGCTTGTAAGGACAGACACAGACCGTGATCTGATCTAAATCCGGGGCTGCTCTCAGGCACCTGACTTCCGACTGGTATTTAACAACCCATAACGAGATCTCCATTACTCTAGGAAAGAATGAAGGAATGCCTGGCTTCTTAAATGTCCTAAAGATACAGTGCAAAGGGGGAAGAGGAGAGAGACACACACACACATAAACACACACACACCGATACACACACACAATTTTAACATAATCACCAATGTATATTAGTGCAGTTTCCTGCATTATTATTTAGGTAAGTTAAAATCATGAAAAAGACTACTACGGAAACTGATAAATATTCAGTGATCCCTATGTAACCATTTAAAAGTCTAATTCTGACGATTATGTGTTCGAATATTAAATAAAGCAAATAGAATGCAAAATTCTATCTACATTATGACTACAACAATGCGAAAATTATGTTTCCAAGTAAACACAGACCGAAGGCATCGTGGAAAATGGAAAGTTGATTTGTCGCGATGACAGTGGTAAGGCCTTTCTCCCCCCCTTGTTCCTTTGATTTGTATTCTTATTATACAGCATTATTTATATAATTGCGCTTTGTTAAAAAAAGCCCGGCCACTGGTGAACCTGAAATAACTCACACAATCCAAGAGCAGACAGTGATGAGGGTTGGGGGAACTCTTCTCGAGGCCTTGTGGGAGAGCAACGGGGTCAGGCACGAAGTAAAAGTATGGCCTGTCTGCAGACACGGGGGCACCCTTGCACCCCGCATACATGTGCATGGAAGGAGGCTCAGCAGTCCTCACCGAGCCCAGATATCACATGGTCCTGGGGCCCGCCCATCGCATGCATGAGGCTCTGTGGCTCTGCCATTTACTTGGGGGTCCCAGAGCCCGTCCTCTGATACAGATAGCGCTCCAGGCTAGAAACAGCCTGGAATGGTGGGGCTGCCTCACTGTGGACCTGCGGTGATGTCACAACCCACCCCTCAGGGGCCCCCAAGAATGACCTTCACAATTGATTGATTGATTGATTTTTGAAGTACTAGGGACTGAACCCAGGGTCACTCCACCACTGAGCTACATCTCCAGCCCTTTTAATTTTGAGACAGGGTCTTGATAAGTTGCCCAGGCTGGCCTCAAACTTGTGATCCTCCTGCCTCAGCTAGATTACAGGCACGCACCACCACGTCCATCCACTCATTCTTTCTTTTTTTTTTTTTTTTTTTTTGCGGTACCGGGGATTGAACCCAGGGGCTTTCTACCTCCGAGCTACATCCCTGGCCCTATTTTTTTTATACTTTATTTTGAAACCGGGTCTCACGAAGTTGCAGAGGGCCTCACTAAATCGCTGAGGCTAGCCACGAACCCGGATCCTCCGGTCTCCGCATCCCAAGTACTCAGATTACAAGTGTGCACCACCACGCCCAGCCCACTCATTCTTTCTAATACACGTCTCATGGTGTCCACTACAGGACCTTAGGAACCAGGTGGAGGGGGGCTGTTGGCCCACGGAGGCAGAAGTGTCAAAGGACAGAAGGACCACCACAGCGACTTCTGGAAGCAGGGGCCAGCGGACTGCCAAATCCCAGCCCACCGTGGCATTGGGCCAACCCCTTGGCGGAGCCCGGGTGTCACGGTTGTGTGGACAAGACCCTGCGGTGGCCTCCCCAGTGGCTGGGCAGGGAGGCTGTGAAGTGGCAGCTGCCTTAATGTAAACTGTGACAAGAGCTGGCGCCTGGGAAAACAGAGGAACTTTCTTACCTCCAGTTTCCGTCTGATCAGACTCCCCGGGGAGAGATTTCCTGCTATGAATTCCCCAGGGGAGGCGGGCTGGAGAAGGAAAACACCTCCTCCAAGCACCAAATCACACCCCAAATCCAGCAGGGCCTCCTATTTGCAGGGAAATGTACTTACACCTGATTGAAAGACATTTTACTTTTCAATTCCAAGGAATGGCTTCATTTAAGGAGAAAGAAAGAGAGAGAGAGAGAGAGAGAGAGAGAGAGAGAGAAATAAAGAAGGAAAGAAAGAAGGAAGGGAAGGGAAGGAAGGAGGGAAAGAGGACAAAAGAGAAATGTCATTCACTGCTGCCCTATCCTGGTCAATATCTGGGTTTGCAGAGGAAGTCCCCAGGAAAGGGAGCTAGGGTCCCAACCAGCAAGGGCAGGAAGAGGCCAGAGGCCAGCGGAGCCAGGCAGGTCATGAAACCACCAAGGGACATGTGCAGCCCTGGGTGCCAGCCAGCTGGTAGCATCTGCCAGGACAGAAGGTGGTGGAGGGGACCACGAGGGACCAAGTGTGAAGGCTGGTGGCAGGCAGCCGGCCACTCCTCCTGCAAACAATCCCCACCCAGGGTTATTTCCAGGCACTTTTTCCTGTGAGAAAAGAATGGCAGGAATGTAGCCCAGTCATTACCCAAATCCACCCTAGGATGGGCTCCATGCCCGATTACGTATGGGGAGAGCCCTCCAGAGCCTGGAATCAAAAATCTACTCAATAAATCCACACTGGCAGCCAGAAACCAGTGACATAGGTAATGCGGTAGGAGGGTCTCCCTAAGACAGAATACACACACGCACATGCACACCTCCCATGCACGTGCACACGCACACATTCACATGTTCCACGGGTGTGTGACAGTGTGCTGCACACCACACAGAGAGGTGGCCAGAAACACTCCTGGATTTTTATAGCTCTTCAGGGACCTGATCTCCAGGAAGTGCTAGCAATTGCAATCCAATTGTGTCCCTGGCTAGAGAAGCCGGCTGGAGACCAGGGGACTGTGCACGGGGAGGAAGAACTTCATTGGGAAAAAATGTTGACAGAGTTTAATGTCAAGCGGAAGGACAAAGGCTTGCTTGAAGGAGCCTGACTGAGAAATCAGGCATTCTGAGTGCTCCAGCGATTTGCATGGAGTCGTGCAGGGAGTATTGAGTTAAAAGGCACTGGAGGGGGCTGGATCCCCAAGCCAGGACAGGCCTGGGGTGAGGAAGGGGCAGTGTGCACCATCTCTCCTGCAGCGGCTAGAACTTGGCACGCTGGAATCAGCCATTAAGTGGGAATTAGCTAAGGCAACCCCCAGCTAGAAAGAGGGCTCAGAGAGTGTCTCATACACACACACACACACACACACACACACACACACCACCAAAACAGTGTTCTCACTAAAGAAACCAAATAAAATGAAGAAGAAAAACTAGTGTTCGCTGAACACCTAGCATGAACCTAGCATGGGACAGCTGTGCTTCTAAGAACCAGAGGCAACAGAGGTAATATCAGCCTCATCTTGCAGACAAGAGACCTGGAAATCAGAGACCCCTGCAGTCCCATGGCTGACACCAGGAGGAACACGTCTGTCTACTACCTCCAGAGTCCAGATACAACACTCTCCACCTGGGGTTTGTCAGCTGTTTCTCCAAAGTAAACCCTCCCCATCCAGACCCCCTCATAAAGAAAACAAAACAAAGAAACAACCAAAAATACCAGCTCACAGTTGCCTAAGTCGGTGGCCTGAGTCAGGTCCCTTCATCTCTCTGGTCAGCAACCTCCCCTTGTGTAGGAATCAGGGGGTGACAAAGGTGCTTGCTAAGGTCCGCTTCTGAAGTAAGTAAGCCCCTAACTCTGGCAGAGGTACTAAGACAGATGCAGAGAGCCTGAGACATTCTCTGAACCCCAGCCAAACCCCAGAGAGGCCCCATCTTTCATGCCATCATTTAACTGTAGTTGTTCTTATCTGTCTCCCCAACTGGACTGTGCCCCGACCTCACTCTGCTTGCCCCCCTCTGTCTAGTGCCGTGTCCAGCACACCACAGACATTCATTAAAGGTCGGCTGGCTGAATGATTGATCAATGAATCAATGACTCAGTGAACAAGTGCTCCTCAAAGGAAGGCGTTCTTCCAGAGAAAGCCGTGGTGAAGATCTGCTCCCCCAGGAGACTCTCCTCAAAGAAGGGAGACCTGGGCCTTTCTGAGCCCAGCGCCGCATTGAAATCACCTGCAAAGCTTTTCAAAATGCAGGTTTCTGCCCCCATTCCCAGAGTCTCCAACTCAGAAGATCTGGGATGGGGGCCCAGGAATCTGAATTATTAAAAAGCTTCCCAGATGTCTCTAACTCAGAGCCAGGTCTGGAATCGCTGATGTCTAATACTTGGCTAGCACTCACTCAGTCTTACACTGGGACTAGATGAAGCTACAAAAGAAAAAGTAAGTGGCTCTTCTCCTAGTGCCTTCCGTCCAAAGGGGCTCGAATCAACCTCTTGGGCTGTGATGCTGCTACCTGTTGGAGCGAGACACAGGTGGCAATGCTTCTCCCGTTCTGTGGGCGGGCAAACCGAGGTCCGCCCAGGAAAGAGGACTTCCTTCCATCTTGCCCCTGAGCTCCCAAAGAATACAAGTTTGTTAAATCCTCCGAGGACTCCACTGGGTTTCAGAAAAAAGAGAGAAGAAGGCCAGGCACACATTTGGCTACAGACAATGCCCACACCAGGGCTGGCATCTCTCCACCCCCTGCCCAGCCTGGGACAAAACACACTTGTGCTTCTGCAGCTCATATACCCAAGTCTGACCCCACACATGGAGTCTCCCAACACCAAGCCAGCAGGCCAGAAGGAACAGAGATCCCAGCCCTTCCCCCACATCGGGGAGGCAGGTGAGGGGCCATTCATTTATTCATTCATGGAAATCACGGTAACACTGGGACATGCCAAGAACAGGAGTAGAGTTAGATGGAGATGGAGAAAGAATTTAACCATTCCTGTCCTTTTCGATAAAAAGTGGCCCTTGCAGAAAGACAGATGCGCTGAGGCTGAAGGCGAGCCACCCACACCCCACAATTTACCCCAGAGCCAGGGGGAGGACACCACCCTGAGCCCCCTCCCTCAGCAACTGGGAACACTTCTTAGAGGCAGGAGCCAAAGTTACCTCGGCCAGGCACGCCCGAGAAGCCCCCTCTTCTCCTCCCCCTCCTTCTTGGATGAGATTGATGGAGCTGGGACAGCTGCAGCAGTGGGGGAGTGGGGGGGGTGGACAACAGCTGGACAGAGGGAGGGCCCATCCCCAGCCTGGGCAGAGTCCCAGCCGGAGTCAGAGTGAGGAGAGAGACATGGGTCTCCTTGGCGCATTTCTCCTGAAGGATGGAATGTAAGCACTCAGCCCCACTTTGACCTCACTCGCTCCCCTGTCCCTCCTGGTCCTCAGCAGGCAGGCAGGTGTCTCTGGATTCCGCAAATAGCAGGGCCACTCAGCAGTATGGCTGCAGGCTTTGCTCCCTGCACCCATTCTGTGCCCACCTGCGCTGGAGCTCCACCCTCGTGGGAGCTGAGGCCCCGACACCACTGCCCAGGCCACGAAGGAGGAAGCCCAAGACTCTGACCCCCAGCCCAAGAAGGTGGAGACAGTGTGACACCCCAGCAATATGGGTGCTGACCTAAGGGTCAGTGGACACGGCTCTGTCACAAACCAAGCTTCCATGTGACTCACTGGGGACCAAATCTTAGTTCCACTAAAAGGCTCCATAGCTTCAATTTCAGGTTTCTTGGTCTGCAAAATGGGACTCACAATATTTGCTTTACAGGGTAGGTCTCAGAAGTAGAAGGATCATTGTCCGACGTCATGGTGCATGGCTGTAATCCCAGTACTTAGGAGGCTGAGACAGGAGGATCGCAGGTTTGAAAACAGCCTCAGAAACTTAGCAAGACTTTCAACAACGTAGTGAGACCCTGTTTCAAAACAAAAAATAAAAAGGGCTGGGGGTATAGATCAGAGGTAGACTGTCCCTGGGTTCAACCCCCAGGACCACACACCAAAGAAATAAAGAAGTAGAAGGACTATCACCTGGCCCATGACTGATACCCACTGCATGCTGGGCCTCAGTTTCCTCATCTGTGAAATGAGTGGGCTGAACAGGGTTTTCCAGGTTTCCTCCACTCCTACAAAACCTATTCGGTTTCTGAGCCAATAACCCTGGGACATGAGTCCTTTGCTCCTTCCCTCTGAAGGGAATCACTGCTCCAATGTCTGCCTGGTTCTGCAGTGTCTCCCAGATAAATGAGGCCCCTGTACTTCCCCCTCCTACACCTCCACACAGGCCCGACGCTCAACCTCTATGCATGCTTAGATCAGGCTCCCAAAGGCCTTCATCTGCCAACCCAGCCTCCCCACATGTGCGTGCAGCACACACACCGCTTAGTAATTTCTCTCCACGAACAAATTGCTCATAACACACCTCTAGCCAAAACAGCCCACCAGACAGGTTGGCACTGCCAAGGGAAACCCTGGGTCTCGAACAGTGCTGTCCACTGTGGCAGCCACTAGCAGTGGGAAGCTGTTTGCATTTAAATTTTTATTGACCAAAAGTAAATAAAATAAACAACTGAGCTCCCCGGGTACACTAGCCATACTTTAGATGGTCTGTAGCCACGCATAGCTAGTGACTTCCTCACTGGATGATGCAGAATGGAGCGACACCACTGCTGCAGGACTGGGCTGGCTGACGCTCTCTCTGGAGGGACAGATCAGGCCTGAGGTGGCACACATGGAACCTGGAAGGGGAAAGAGCAGGAAGGAGGTGGTGGCGACCCTGAGGGAAGAAGGCACACCAGGCCCACACACCACACCCCTCCGTGAGGGTCTCCCTGGCCCCAGCACCCTGCGGCAAGCAGCTGTCACACCACACTGCATTTTTGGGATGTGTGGGACACTTGTCATTCTCTCCAGCCCCTGGCAGCTCCTGGCCCTTCCTAGTTCAGGGCCTGCACCTTGAGCCAAGGTAGGATGTGCTGCTACCTTCTGCTGCCCAGCAACACCCCCATGACCCACCTGGGTTTCAGGATTTCAAGCTACAATTAGACTTGCACAGGGACAGGCCTTCCCTGCTTCCAGCTCAGACTCAGAAATATCTTCCAGCCTCAAACCCAGGTCTTAGGGAAGGAAGAAGCAAAGGGGAGAGAAAGTTCAGTTTAATCAAGCACCTAGTACATTCAAGTACTGACATTTTCCCGTTTGAGGTCCAAAAAATGCCATAAGTGTGGTTAAACCCATCTCCCAGATGAGGAGACTAAGGTTCAAGGAAGATAAGTGACTTGGGCAAGCTATTAAGAGTCACAATCTGATGCAAACTCAGAAAAGTCTGATGCGAAAGCTTACAATCTATCACACCCCTCAGAGTCTACAGGGTCCTCTGATAAGAGATGAAGGAGACTGTCACTCTCCTCTCCCTGCATTCTCAAAACACAGAAGTGGGAGGATCAAGACCAAGGGCATTTTGCATTTCTGGCCTGAGAGCCCAGAATCCCAGGAAGGTCTCAGCACCAGGGAGGCCATAGAGACAAAGAGGGTGGAGAAGAATGAGAAGGGAGGGGAAAGGAAGAGAATGGAGGAAATTGAAAAGTAAGATTAAGGAAGAGGGCACGGAGGTATCTGAACTTCTTCAGTGCAGTTGTAACTAAGTATTTGTGCAGCTGTTTGTCTCTTCCTCCGTCGGACCTTAGGCACCAGGAAGGCAATGACCCTGTCTGTCTTGTTGACAGCTGTGCTCCCACCACAGTAGGTGCCCAATAAATACCTATAGGAAAGATGGCGTGAAGAAGACAGAAGATAGACAGAATGACACACAGAGCTCAAGGGACTAGAGAGAGAGAAAAGTCCTCTTTTCTGCCTTTTTAGAGACCACCATCTCCACGAGGTCTTCCTGACCTCAGCTCCCTGAGGGCCCTCTGGGGGAGACACCTGGGGGAAGCTGTCCTCCTCCAATGGGCTCCAATCCCCTGCCTAGCACCCTGGGGCCCTGTCTGCTGCTTGGCCATCAGTCACAATTCCTAACACCACAGGTCATAAATCTAAGCTGTGTCTGGGTGAGAGACACCTGAAAGATCCTCTGGTACAATCTTCCCATTTCACAGATGGAGACCGAGCCCCAAGTGGGCTTGGCTGGGGTACGCAGCATCAGGATAGAGAAAAGTTCCTCCTGCTTGTGCCTGCAGGAGCTTGATGCTGAAAGGCCACCGCCAAGCCCCGAGTGCCCGGTGGCTCGCTCGCAGGCCAGGCCGGAGCCTGCAGCCCATCTGTCTCCTTACCCTGCCAAGAGGCCTTCCCTCCCCTGTGCCCGTGTTAATGAAGCCCGCCGCAGGTGATCTCGGAACATTGCACCAAGGGGAGGTTCTGCTGGCTGTGGCACCGGGCCTTTAATTTCCGATTTCCCAGCCTGACACCCCTAATGGTCTGGGCCCTTTCTGCTCCCAGCCCCAGGTGGTCATACATCACCTTGGCTGATGCCAGCCTTGCCTTCCCCCAGCCATCTGGACAGAGAAATGAGGAAAGAGCAGGGCAGGATGATCCTGGCGGAGAGCACTGCTGGGACGCTATAGACACCTGGTCCCTGCGCGGCCCCCCTCACCACACACATGCTTTACAGATGCAGGCGTAAGCAAGCAGCTTTCTCTTTTTCTGGGACTCAGTTTCCCCACATGTAGTTGGGAATCCTCTGCTCGAAAGGCAGCAGGATATGTCAAGACAGGTGTTCCTCTGCTCCCAGGTAAAAAGCAATAGAGCCAGGCACGGTGGCACACTCCTGTAATCACAGTACTTGGGAGGCTGAGACACAAGGAATGCAGGTTTGAGGCCAGTCTCAGCAACTTAGCAAGACCCTATTTCAAAATAACAAATAAGCCAGGCGTGGTGGCGCACGCTTGTAATCCCTGTACCTGGGAGGCTGAGACAAGATGATCGCAGGTTCACGGCCAGCCTCAGCTACTTATTGAGGCCCTCCACAACTTAGTGAGACCCTGTTTCAAAATAAAGAATAAAATAGGGCTGGAGGTGTAGTTCGGAGGTAGAATGCTCCTGGGTTCAATCCCAAGTACCACAAAAAAAAAAAATAATAACAAATAAAAGAAGGCTGGGGGTGTAGCTCAGAGGCAGAATGTCCCTGGGTTCAATCCCCAGTACAAAAAAAAAAAAAAAAAAAAGCAGCAGGAGAAAAACCAAAGTGACCCAAGCACAGCACCTTCCAGGGAGGACAGGGCCCCTCACCAACTAAGCCAGTGAGTTAAACGAGGTGACATAAAAAGATCATTTCCTGAACGAGAACTCTGCCAAGTAACTGATGCATAGCAAGGGCACCATGGGCTGGCCCAGCGAGGAAAGCCAGAACAGGCCAGCCCTGAGCCATGCTTAGAGAGGGTGTGATTTCAAGAGCCTAAAGGCGGATGTGAGCGACCCCACTGGAGGACCCAACCTTCCTTCCATCAAAGGATACCAGAGCTGCTTGCATGCACGGGCGTGCTCTAGGAGCAGGGGAGAGCCTTAGGAATGAACTTGATGTGAAAATAAGGAGGAGCGTTTTCTAGGAGGTGCCCTTGAGTTACACAGAGCAGCCGAGCAAGACGACACACTTGAAGTCCAATAAAGTGCACAGAAAAACAGAACACGGGTCAGGCTATCCTCGTTGCTTAAAGGTTCTGGGAGAGCAGGGAAGAGGGACAAGTATCATCATCAGTTACTATTCAAAATCTAAGTCCTAGCTGGGTATGGTGGCGGACGCTTGTAATCCCAGTACTTGGGAGGCTGAGATAGGAGGATCACAGGCTCTCGGCCAGCCTCAGTTACTTAGTGAGGCCCTCCACAACTTAGCGAGACCCTGTTTTAAAATAAAGAATAAAAAATAGGGTTGAGGATGTAGCTCGGAGGTAAAATGCCCCTGGGTTCCATCCCCAGGACTGCAACAACAACAACAAAAAAATCTAAGTCCTTTGCGTCTTAATTTGGCCCAAATACAAAACTCACTGAAGGGGAGCCATGGTCGAGGAGCACATCCTAATGAAGCTGTGCTTTTAACTCCGGGCACAGCCCAGGGTACCCAGGAGTGAGGAAGATCCTGAGTCTGGGAGAAGCTGTCCCCATATGCACAGAAACTTCATGTGTGAGATTCCTAACTACCACAAACCATGTGCCTTAAATAACAGAAATCTACGTCTGCTTCTGGCGGCTAGAAGGCCAAGATCAAGGTGTCCACGGGGCCACGCTCTCTGCAAGGGCCAGGGGAGGCGCCTTTCTTGTCTCCCCCAGCTTCTGCAGGCGCTGGCACTCCTTGGCGGATACATCGCTCCCATCTCACCCTCTGTCATCACAGGGTGTCCCCCCTGTGTCTCTGTGTCCAAATTTTCCTCCTCTTAAAATGATACGCGTCATCAGATTAGAGCCACTCTAACCCAGTACGACCTCAACTTGATTACATCTGCAAAGACCCTTGATTTCTTTCTTTCTTGTTTTTAAACTGTTGGTTGGTTGGTTGATTGGTTGGTTAGTACTAGGGCTTGAACCCAGGGGTATTGCACTTCTGAGCTACAACCCAAGCCCTTTTTTTCTTTTGAAATAGTGTCTCTCAAAGTTGCTGAGGCTGGCCTCGAACCTGTGGTCTTAGGAGGACCTTCTAAGACTCTGTATTTCAAAATAGGACAGCAATTACAAGTTCCAGGTTGCCATAAATTTGGGGGAAGGCACTATTCAACCCACTACCTCCACCTACTGACAAGGATGGCCTTGGGGTGAGAGATACCTATCACAGCAGAGAGATATTACGCTGGGCATCCAGAGACCCGAGTTGGTGACAAATCCACCTCTGTTTGGCCAGGTCACCAACGCTCTCAGCAAGTCTGTCCTCAGGGAGGGGATAATTTGGATTTGATATTCCAATTCCCCCCCCATCCCGTAGCCAACCCACAAACTGCCAGACTAAAAGCAAATAGAAATCAGTATGAACTCATGGTTTTAACAATAGAAACAGAAATAAATGGATAATAATGTGTGTGTGCATGACTTGGCAGACACATTTCCCAGCTCTGTCCTCTGAGAGGTTCTAGAAGCCCAGTAGCAATGAGCACTCCTGCTGCCCAGATTTTGATTTCTAACTAAACACCATTCTCCAACAAAAGGAACCAGAATCCTTAGAGAAGTGACTGGTGCCAGGGCTGGGGCAGGAACAACAGAACAGAAAGTAAGGAATGCTAAAAAAAAAAAAAGATAGGGGCTTGTCTCTAGAGGGCACAGGAGCCAACCTGAAAGAGGGCCCAATGGCAGCTTTGCCATTCCAGCTTTGGAACAATTTGAGCAACGGAATAAATAACTATAGTATGGAATTATAAGTAGAATTCATAGAATAAAATAAATGTCATTTATTTCATATCACATACCCACACAGTTATTATGGATTATATTTTATGAGTCTGTAATGATAAAAATAAGCAAATAAATGGGGGAGAAGGGACAGTTCCCCCAGGAGAATTCCAATTAATAAATCCAGAAGACATGATGGAAACAGAAGCTTAGCATGAGGCAAACACCACAAAAATCACTGCTGCAGGCAACAGCCACTGATGGGTGCTGAAGTCGGTGAGTGTGAGCTTGAGGAATTACTGGATGTTTGTACAGTGTCAAAGTATCTGCTTCCAAAAAAAATTTTTTTATTAATTTCAAAGGAAAAAACAGTAACTTTACAGCAGAGACACCTGGCTGACATCACCTCCTGTGAGCCATCAAGAGTAACATCACGAGTGATAAGACACATGGACCTCATGTTCCCCTTGATACGATGCACTGAGAAGAACGTGGCAGTGCGGCTCTGGAACTCTTGCCCAAAATGCATAACCTCAATGTATCAAGAGAAAACACTGAGCCAGGTGTGGTGCCGCATGCCTGCAGTCCCAGCACTTGGGAGGCTGAGATGGGAGGATCACAGGTTCATGGCCAGCCTCAGCAACTTAGTGAGACCCTCAGCAACTTGGCGAGGCCCTCAGCAACTTAGCGAGTCTGTTTCAAAATAGAAAATAATATAGGGCTGGGGGTGTAGCTCAGAGACAGAATCCCCTGCCCCGGTTTAATCTCCAGGAGAGAGAGAGAGAGAGAGAGAGAGAGAGAGAGAGAGAGAGAGAAG